>WOGP01005241.1:0-13305 GCA_015342065.1 Leptinotarsa undecemlineata | reverse complement strand
ATCTCATTTTGTCGATGCACGATAGATGTAGGGCCGTAATAAACCAGCGTGGAGGCCATACTTTGTACTGATTCCAATTTTTTTTGTATTATGATTTTTTTTTCGGGTTGCCAAAGAAGAGCCATATTTTTTTTAAGTTTTGCTTATATGGGCACTCAGTATTTTTGACCATTTAATAAATTTTGTTATAAGTTACATTAGTTTAATAATCACCCGTCAACTTTTTTTCCCTAAAGCGATCTAAAAAAAAATTATTGCCATTTTTAAAAATATCCCTTGACTTTTCCGATGTGTGTATTTCATTTCACATAGCTTAGACTCTTTCTCTTAGAACCAATTTGAAACAAATGATTTCCTTACCTGTGTTATCACCTACAGTATTGTTTATTATTTCAGTCCTTTGTATTTGTTTGAAAATGACCATAGAGAACGAAACTGCAGTAATGATAGTTGTATGAAAACATAGTGAGTTTTATTTCTCATTTTTCATTCCTACGACGTAGTAACGACTACATCAATCAACAAATGATTTCTTCGAACTGAATTGAAAAATATTGAATAACTCATTCAGGAAGCTTGAGATTATATTGCTGCAGATGAACCTGAAATACAAGAACATAAATTGAATGAAAACCACAAATAACAAAAGCCACTGGAGCAAAAAATAATACGAATGTATGGAAGTTATTTGATGTCAGTAGTCAATATACCGCAAAATATAAAATGGTTAAAATAGACGGTATAGTGAGCGACCCATTAGAAATTAAATACGGAGTTCCCCAGGGCACTCTTTTAGGGCCAATCCTGTTTATATTTATGTGAATGATAGGTTATCCATTGATATTTCTGGAAAAGCGGTCTCATATACTGATGATACAGTTCTAATAATTGATGGAACAACCTGGGAAGATGTAATATTTCATACAAGAAACGATATTGACAATATAGTGAATTAGCTTGAAGATAGTTTACTGACAATAAATATTGATGAAACATTTTACATTTCATTTTGTAGTAACAGTCATGATTTTCCCAATGCACAAAACATCAATATTCATTTAACTAGCAGGAATAAAAACATAACTTTCAAGGATACGAAACCCGATTCAAAGCGAGTAACCTAGATATACCGAAAATGAAAAAAGTTATTGGTCAAAAATCAATTCGATATATTGAACCCAAATTATTCAATTTTGTTCTAGATCATATGAAAACGGAATATGTGTTTAGTTATTCAAATTTCAGTGATCAAATGGCTGAGAAATGAAAATATAACATTACTATGAACAAATTCTACTGAAATATATTCCTACCTAGCCTTTTTAATTTTTAATACTTTTAATTTAAGACGACTTTGTATTTCATATTGTAACATTCACATTTTTATACGTTTACACATTTAAATTTTTACGTTTTATATGTTTTAGATTATTTACACGTTTAGACATTTTATACTTTTAGATTTTATATTCGATGTGTCTTTTTTGTACTACCTATACTAAGAATATTATTCACTAGTTTTTAGAAAAAAAATATTGATAGTGTTAATTCTATTTAGAAATATAAGCACTGAAATGTTTTGCCCGAGTAACTCAAAATACATTATATCTTGACCTTCTTCAAAGAAAAGAATTTCGATATTGAAGTTTCGCAGACAAGTTTTCCAAAAACTCAGGTGAATTATCAATACCTATGTTTCCTCTGAACAAAATTCAATAATTAGATTCGTTTTGACAAACCTTTTCTTATATCTATATTAATCGCCCATTTTTTCTACTGTATGCTTTTATAAATACATGTAATTTGGTGATTAATAAACTGATACTACTACTATATATTAGTTTTCTTGTAATCCAATCACTAAGATTTTCTATTGTTAGAGGCATTATAACGTCTGTTAAGTAGATACTTATGAGTAATTTGTAGAGTCATGATTTGGCCATCAAAAAAAAATCCAGTTTAGAGATTACTTTCATGATGGGTAACCTTTCCAGTTGAATTAACTTCAAATTGTCTGAAAAGTTTCACTTCATTGTTCTTTCCGTTCAATTACCGAAATTCTTTGTCTTGTGCAGTTTTGATGAATTTCACTTGCTTCACTTTCTTACTTTCACTGAATGAAAATGAAATCGGGAATCGAATTTAGAAATGGGATTGAATTAAATAAGCGAATGAATGTCATCGATGACATGAGTAGGTTTAATTCATTCGTGACATAGGGTCGTAATTTAATAAATGAACTGAGAGCTTAATCTTATAATGACATCCAGATTGGTGCTGCAGAGCCAATAAGACAAGTGTCTTATTTCGAATCATCGAATGGTCGCCTTTAAGAATGACACTGTACCATGTAAGTAAAATTGTATCGCTTTCATATATGATATTGTGTAGCAATCCTGTGAATTATATCTGAGTCAATTCCATAACGAATGTTTGGAGTAATCATTTGCTTTCTTCCTTTCCTTTCCCACTTTTTTGTATAAAAATGGAGAAGTGGAAAGGTTAAACCTTTCTATCCTATAATTGATATCTTTTTGAATGCACAGAATAATGTAATTTCTCCTAAAAAAATATGAACATATAATCCTGCTTTTTGTAACCTCTATTATGAAAGATAAATAATGTTGAATGAGTGGGACTTATAATTTTCAGTAAGAGATGCTGATTTTTTTGAAGTTTAACTATAATAAAATTCAAAAATTTTTGTCACTTGACTAAGATAGTTACCAATTTATGGTAAAATATCAGTAATCTATAAAAATACTGGTGTTTGTTTTTGTCACTATCATTTGTATAAAGAAATAAAAATATTCAAAATGAAACTGAATTACTGAATTGTCCAGTTTTTCTTTGAGTAGAAGATTTTTTTGTAAAACAAAAGATCTGGTATTTCATTGCCAATAATAAAATACACAATCAAAATAACACACGCTCGGAAGTAATTTAGTTTGAACTTTCTAATAATAATAGAAATAATTATGATATCGTCTTTATTCCCTTTGAATCACTTCAAGAAAAACATGTGTATATATGTTGGAGACATTCGCTTATAGTCGTTTTTCCATGTAAGCAGGTAAAACATTAAATAAATATGAAACTGGTTTATTTTTCTACGATTAAGATTCCGAAATGGCCATGTAACCACAGAAAAAAAGTCCAATCTATGGAATGGAGTGGTGTGTATACTATTATTTGTCGGTAGGTATACAACATTGTTTATACTGCAGATATTATTCTTGGGTCTTTTTGGTATATCTAAGCCATTTTTTTTATTCAACTGAAGTCAGTTAGACAATTCAGTATAGCTTCACTTCACATCAATATAGTATCACTTCATTATAACAGGGAAATTGAAGTAAACAATGATATATTGAGAGGTCCCATCCTTGATCTGAATTAACCAAACAGAGCTGATTGCTCATATAATAATTCAATTCAACTTTCGAAGCTCAAAATTTTTCTGTCACATAAAATTTATCATAAATGTTGATCTGTAACTAATGACTCTTGAAAACACCGGGAACCGGGAGTTCAACACATATTTCTAAATTACGTCAATCTCAAACTCCATATTCCCCTTGATCATCAACAGTCCGAGTAACTTGACTAATCTATCTCCATTTTCTTTAAAGAGAAAATACACGAGTTGCTACTGCTCTACTCTATCATAGATGATATTTCAAAATGGTCCTATATTTCGTCCCTACTGCTCAAACTATGGATGCAATAGCTGTCTATCCCGTATGCTTATGAACAATTCGATTGCCCGAGTTCAAAACAAGTCTCATCCTGCATGTTATCTCATGAACATTTTGGCTTTCTCTTCAAGTGTTCCCCAATTGTGCAACTACATTTTATTGTATGTAATTAAATAATGCTCATTTAGGCTATTCACTCGTGAAATAATCAGATATCTGATATCTTATCGTCTCAAAATTAGTGCTAAATTTGTTATCTCTTTCCAATTATCATTGTGTTCTGTACTGGGCTTGTCCCGTGGTTGGTAAGACAATTTCGACCTTAACTTAATACTGTACATAGGATACATTATAAAAACATACTTTTGACTATTTTCCACGATAGTTTTATATTTGTTGAGTAGTTTCAGTCATTACACCATTTTCAAAACTAACTAGATTACATTCAAATCTGAGTATTCATACCTACATTGCCTCTAGCTATCCTAATGGATTTGATACCTACATTGTCTATACCTGAGATAACCTCAATCAATACCATCGATGAACATAACAAAAAATTTGATAAAATGTAGATTTTGGGAACTGGGTTATAGGTACAGAGGAGGACTATTGTTTAGATGAAGTTGTTCCTTGAAAATAATAGAATTGGGATTTTTCTTTGACTTATTTATTTCCATAGAAACCAGTCTACAAATATAAAACTATCCTGGAAAATAGACATAAAATAAACAAGTCGTAAATCAGAGAAGTAATACTGTACTGTTTTATTCCACAGGAAATCTCTGAAATCAAAAGGTTTTCATTACTTCTGACACAATTGCGATTTGCTGTTAACCTTGAAGCTAGTAAAGATTGTTCCACTGGAGGCTTTCACATATCTGAAGTCGCTTTCATAGGTCTGACATTTACAATAATGCGGTTAATCAAATATCGAACAGTTCGTTAACAGTTGTTCAATTTTATATCCACGAGCTAGCGATTTTTTCTCGTTTCTAACGTATTTCATAAAACACCTTCTTCCATGATATCAAAATTCAAATTCGAATGTGATAGACAATGAATACATTAATTCATGTATCTAATACATAATTAGGATTCTCCATTTGTTAATCTCCAGAGATATTGAACTACGAATACGAAAACTAATTATTATAAATTTTTATCTTGCTCAATGGGGAATGTTCCTAAATTTGGGTTATCACACTAAATGCAAGTTTGAACAAAATAAAGTTGAGTTTAATTCATGAGTTTCTCAAATTCACTTCGAAAAGTACTCAAATTGATGTTTCAAATGTTGGGTTTTAATTGGCAACAGCGCCTAGAAATCATTTATACGTACCTAGATATTCTACTTTAAAAAAGGAAAATTATCTTTATAAATCAACAATTAAGATAAAATATAAATTATAGTTCAATTACCAACTCCATAAGCCACATAAACAACAGTTGTTTTGTCATTTATTTATGTAGAGGAAGATAGGTTAGGTGCACAAAATATCATATGTCACAGAATGTCTCATAACTCGGAACATAAGTAAACAGAACAGCATGCCTCTGAAATATGTCATCATCATTTGTCTCATACAGGTAACAGATTCATTATCCTTTATTAGCTATAACCGATGTTGCCAAATGGTGTAATAGAAACGATTCCCTTCAAATGTTAAATACATTATTTCATTCCTCTTTTTTAAGTATTTAAATATTTTTTAAAGGAAAAGGTTGAAATGATAAATTTGAAATGCCTTGTTTTAGAGCTCTTTTATGAAAACCACTTGATTTGACCAGGAAGAAACGTTTATTTTGAATGGAGAGGTAAATCGGCAAAATTGTCGATACTGGAGTGATACAAATCCTCATTTATACTGTCAAGTTCATACCCAACGACCTCAAGAACTGAATGTTTGGGAAGGAATTTTCGGCGACATCATCATAGGATTTTTTTTATCAATGATAATTTGACTAGTGATGAATATTTGGACATGTTAAAGAATCGAATAATATCGTGCATCCATTGGGCAATTGAGGAAGTTATAAATTTATTCGAAAACGAAATCCTTTTTCAGTAGGACAGTGAACCTTCTCATTATGCAGCTCCAATGCAACCAATCTTGGGATGATAATTCTCCTGGTCGCTGAATTAGCAGAAGAGGTCCTACTGAATGGCCACCAAGGTCTCCGGATCTCACTCCTGTAGATTTATTTCTATGGCGTTATTGAAGTCCAAAGTATGAGAGAGATAGAATCAACAATAATAGAAGATTTGAGGGTGACTCGTTTTAAATGGAATGCACTCTATGTGAAAATATGAGATAATTCTGAATTATATCGTACCCATTTATTAATTGAACAACAACTAATACAACTTTAAATTGAACTATTCTAAGCTGGCGTCAAATTCACAAGAACTTGTGACCATCTACATCATCAATCAGGAGTTTCTCGCAGGTCTTTTCCTGCATGTCTTCAGAAATCCCTTGGGAAATATCTCTGAATACCATCGGATCAATATTCTTGGATAAATATACCAGAAATAGCCAATCGGTAAAACTAACTTGATTTAAGAGAGAGAGCACCCTCCAAGGATTGAGTCGACCTGGAGAGGAAGTACAGAACACCAACCTGTTGGAGAAATAAAGAAAAACATATAAAAAGTTACTCCAAACTAAATTTTGTTGTTAACGAAAGTTATTCGATATAATCATGTATAGAGTTTTCCGAAATTGAAACGACCGTATCAACTTGAGTACGGAATTGAAGGTATTTGGTCTTCGAAATCGGATATGTGCTGTATGTTCTTTGAAACGATTTCAATGGTTCGCCTAGTCTGACTGATATATTTTTTGTCACTGTCCTCACAGTTCGTTTCATATATCCCTGCTTTTTCACTCTCCAACATCTTGTCTTTGTGGTAACCTAATATTTGTTGCAGTGAACAAGAAGTGTTGAAGGTTATTTTCACATTTAATTTTTAACGTTCAACTTTGAATCTGCCTTTTTGAAATGTCGAAGATTCACAAAGATTCTTCCTGAATTAACATTTCCTAATCAACTCGTTCCTTTGAGCTATGTCGCTGATGGCATTTTTTCTCAATACCGTAGCTTTCTTTACCCAAAAGGAACGTACCAAGCCTATGGAAAAGAATATTAGGTCCTGCCATTTTTGTTGTGCTATCAGGAATATACTTAAAAAAACAGGTATTCTTCGTGAAGACTAATCCCTGGTCACTTCTAATCAGTAAGGCACCCAAGAATGGTAATATCTCATTGTTTTCAATTTTGTACATCAACTTAATGATTATCAATAATTATGATAATAATGGTACTGGATGGAGCCTGCTTCCCTGCATGGTCCGCGACCAAGTAAGAGCAGAAATTGTAGCATATCTGTTCATGGTCCTGCTCGAGTAGTTGGCGAACTCAGTTTAGATTTCAACACTGAACAAGGTGATCACAACTCTGTCACCAAGTGGGAACCCGTCCAGAAAAGGCCCATACAGAAGCTTCACTTCTATGGCAACACAAGAATGAGCCAACTTATGGTTCTTCTTCAACAACATTGAAGACGTCGACTCCTCGAAGCGCCTGACCTCCGCATTCCTCAAATCGAGTGGAATGATGGCAAAAACTGATGGGTTCATCATGGCCTGTTGATTTTCAAACCTGTATGTATGGCTACAGCTGTGACAGATATTTCCATAGACTGTGAGTTGGATTTGCATTGACCGAACCAGAAGCTGTTGTGAAAATTTCAGCGCAGTATCATTCAGTTTCCGTTCCATTGCTGTCTAGCATCATTTTGGTATGAATATCCATTATCTAGTCCTCATGGACTAGACGTTCTAAAATTTTTATTTGGCCCGCTCCTCCTGCAGCTAGATGAGAAGTAAAAAAGAGTAGATCAATTAGGTTCCTATTGCTACTATTTTGGTGTGTATTCCCTTGCTTTTGATATCTCTAAACATGCACTTTCCGCAGTTGTCTCTATCCAATTCGGAGTTGAAGATATCTGATTTCCTCCCTCTGATCCATTTCGTTGTCTGAATGGCCAATGGCCACTTTATATTCATTAATCATCAGTGAGGACAAAACCTTTCTGAAGATAGCCTTCTGCTGGGCGTACCACTACTATTTCTTTCATATTGGTCGTGTATAACAAATTTTAACTGGACCCATAAATCGTCCACCCTTTGTAGCTATTGCTGACAACATGCCATCTATAACATTCAAATGTGGCAATAAAAACTGGTGACATTTTGCCATGTCTTCCATAAAAGAGACCTTAGGCTTACTAATGGTGACAGTGATATCGCAGTTTATTCTCGATGATTAAATAAGAGTTTTTTTGTCGACTATGTAGATGTCGTACTAGGTAAAATGGACACCGACAACTTTTTTTATAATGCATTATGTGGTAATTTATCCTGGATTCTTGATCTATCAATCCAATTCATTTCTATACTAACCTGTTGAAAACTTTGCTTCTGGAGTACAAGAAAATAGTCAGTATTCTCCAGATGACAGCTAATATCGAACTGATTAGGATAAACAGGAACCAGAACCACAATCCAGTGTAGATCTTCTCGTTGACAATGTTCAGAGCCATGACACACATTGCATCATGATGCTGGATAGAACCCGACGGACCGTATTTGTGGAAGGTACATTTCGTTACCTAGAAAGAGAAGGTGCATTGTGAATAATTGGACAATCCCGTACAAATCAATATGTATATTCAACGATGATTTTGATTCGAATAAATGTCATGTGGTCGAATAGGTCAACAATTAAGTAACAGATAAATACAAAATCAATCATTCCTATCGTATAAACCTATAAATGAACAGAATAATTGAAACCAGTATTGGGTATCAGTACCAATTAAATGTTTTTCAAAAAGAAAGTATTATTGTCTGACTCTCATTTTGAACATATTGGATACGTAATCTTGGGTATGGGATAAATATTCTTTGTACTTCTGATGGTGTCAATTATTCTGAATAGTTTGTTAAATTGAAATATTTCATTAAGAGATTAAATTCTGTTACATATCACTACTGATGTTTGAAGGAAAATGTAGCTGCCAAAAAATAGGTTCTGATTGCGAAAATTCTCGTAGAGAATAGAAAGAACTGAAAACTTCACAAACAGAAGATGGAAGTTTCAGACAATATAGTTTATTAAAAATGTTATTGGTTGTATATTTCCAGGATTCGAACTTTTGCCAATGTCATCTTCAATTTAAGTCTTTAGTTGAATGGCTAAAAGATATGGGTTGAAACATTAAACGTTACTGGAATATAAACACTTATTGATAGTCTGCCTCTTGAATTTGTGATGCTGATAACAGCTAGGCATTCAATGGTTCTAAATCAATAAACTCTTTTCGCAAGACTTCAGAAAGGAAAACAGAAACTTTCAACTTCAGATGGACAACTGAAAAATGTAGTTCTTCAAATTGAATCTGTTAAAATACGGCTTGACTGAAATTTATCATAATTTTCATGGCAGATATCATCAATTCGAAAAATTCTAATCTTCAGTTATTGGCAATGCAAAAGTTTTTCATCAAACTGAAATATGGATGCTCAACTAACAAACCAGAAAAATCACTAATGTGACGTCACAGTAGTGAATTGACAATTATAAGTAATCTGGAATTAAAATTTGAAAGGGAAATTAGAATTCATGATTTTTAAAGTAGTAGGTAGCTTTTTTAAAATATCATTTTGAATATTTTAGGTTATATTGCGTGATTGTGATGCACTGTTTAGATTCTTTGGTGTAGTAATGAATATTAGTGGAGTTTTTCCCCAACACATCTTTCTCTTGAAGAAGATCACTTGGTGATCAAAACACGTGTCGAGATGTTAAAAATAACGATTTGGTGTTGGGAAAAAACTCTAGTTATATTCATATATTGAGTTTGTGAACTTGACTGCAAACACTTTTCTAATAGTAGTCAAAACTTTTATTATGAAATTGATAATGATAAAGAAAAAGTGGTCTCACCTTCGGAAATACTTCGTCTAGAATATCTACGTTGGAGTTTAAACCTTCTGACAAAATATGCAAACCTAAACTGATAAAATTTCCACCCAGAAACTTATCAGTGAGGCAAATTTGGAAAATGACGTGAAGCACATTGAGTACCTCACAGACGATCAGTTTCGTGGACCAATTTCTATTTATGTATATACCTTGTGTAAACAGGTATCGGATTTGTAGAATTTTTTTTGTTCTGAAAAATAAAATGTTATATAAGAAATTGATATGTCGGCTTCTAGAGCATGTTATATAATTTAGGGTATTCGATTAACATATATTTACTAGCGATTGCTCATATGATATATACTCATTCTTTACAATTCACACAATATTCAAGACATGTTTTTTATTGTTTGTTGCTTCCAAAAAGGCGACACTTAGAACCAAAATTGGTGAAGGAATTGTGAGTAAGAATTCAATGTCCATCATTAAATTACTGTCGAAATTCTATTTATCCCACTTGACTCCCATATTTTTTAATTAAACAAAAATTTCAATTATTTCATTATTTGAATATAAATTTCAATTAGAAAATATAATAATTTAAAGATATCTTTTGCAATATTTTGACAATCCTCTATAATATAAAATGAGCTATTCTTTAATTTTTGAGAAAGAAGATGTTTGGCTTTTACTTTATACGAGAAATTGTGGAAAACTTCATTTTATTTTATCGTACTCTTTCATAATTATAGATAAAATAAACAAGTTTTGCACATTTCAATTAAAAGACTGCTTACAATTCAATCAAGTAGTAAAATTCTAATAATTTCAGATTGTATGGAATATAGTATATTGAGTTCTTTTGTATACTTATCGCCTTTAGTAGGAATCATCAGCTTCTTCTGACCCTGCTTCTGTTTCTTAGACTTTATTTCGAGTTCTTTGTCTTCTAATGAGAAGGCCGCGTACTTTAGTCCGTTTACTAAATATTTCAATCTTCCTCCTGAAAAATATTATTGCATTTAGTATACTATAAGCTCCAAGGTTTCGTCACAGTAAATGACATCTCCTATAACATATCTCCTATAACATATATTATATTATTTCAATTGGAAAAATAGCTAAAAGTGCTAAAAAAATCAGCCTTGTTGGAGATGTTTTAAACGATTTTCGAGTTACATGCGGTCCTCGATTTTGTAACACATAATTCTTCACTGTAACCGGATTATTTAGAAGGAAATAATCAATTATTGAAAACATTATTGAAATTCATTTATTATTATTATTGAAAATTATTGAATCAAGTATTGAAAAAATATTAGGTTGCTTCAAACTGTAAAATCTCAGTGAATATTCATTCAATTTATTCGAAATGAGCGCCATTTGAATCAGTACACTGTTGCCAATGCGACACAATTCAATTAATTCCGTCAGCATGAAAAGTGGGGGCTCGGGATTCGATGAAGTCCGTTTTTGCCTGGCCCTGATTGGCGAAGATTCTATCGGTGAGAAAGTCATCGAAGTGCTGGAAGAAAAGATAGTCGGATGGCTCTAGGTCTTGGGAGTATGGTGGATGAGGCAGAACTTCAACGATCAATTCTTTAAATTTTTGAACGGCTATTTGTGCTTCGATTTCCTCACAATAGAACTCTGCTATTATAATTTGGTCCGGTTGAGAAAAGTTATTGTGTAACAAAATGGCTTTCGAGTTAAACTTTTCTCCTAAAGCATATCAGCCTATAATCCAAAGTTTTACTGTTCTTCAAACATGTAATGAGTAATATTAGTATTACTAATCACACCAGTCGCCTTTGGGAAATATCTGGGTGACTCATCGGTATCCAATCTTCGTCCTATTGTCGTAGAAAACAAACTTTTCATCAAGTGGGTGCCCCACTTTTCGAGCTTTTAGACATTTGCAATACATTTCAAACTAGTTGGGAGCTGGCACCCAATTATTCTACCATCTCCCCCCCATCCTTTATGATGGGTCAGTTTCCACCAGGGCCTCGAAATCCTCGTCCTGGATTACTGTGGGTCAATCACATCGGGGCAAAAGTCTCTGGAACGAAATGTTGCTAACCAACATTGAGCAGTGCGTTCATCAACACTGTCATTGCCAAATGTCTGATTGATTTTTCGGGCTCTTTTGGCAGAGCTTTGGCTCAATTTGTATTCATAGAGAAAAATTGATGGGTTAAACGCGCGTCAAGAAAAGTTTTGGAGTTCTGGTGATTGGGAAAAGTGCTTGCTTTGGAAAAATAGTGCATATTTCACATATATTCACCCTCCATTTTTCTCCATAACAGATGTGTCAAATAAAACATAATTCCTTGGAAAAATAAAACAAAAGGTACCCATTGGTAATATGCATGCTTCTTTATCGGTTCTGCTGAGTTTATTCCGTAAGGTCCTACGCCTGGATGTGCCAGATTACCTGAATCCAGTTGATTAGCATCCAGATGTTTGATCTGAAAATTTGTAATGAATCAAATTAAACATTGATCATTAGTAAAAATGTTTGGCTTATTTATAAGAGCTAACAGAAAAAGTGTAATATGGTGGTGCAAGTATTTTTTTGAAGAAGCTTCCCAATGTCCTTCCGTTAAATCAGTATCTAAATGCCATACTTCATCTGTTTTCAATAGCAAATATACGGATCCATTTCTGTTGCTTTCCAAATTCAAAAACAGATACAGTAGCAGACTTGCATCATACTCTGTGCATGCCCAGTCAGATTACTCACTTTGGAGCTTCCCTACCTAAAGCTAGGAAAACTTCTGAAAAAAGATTGTTGAGCACAGGTTTTGAGAATATTGAGTGCATCCGTCAATCAATAAGTCTTACTCGAATATCTGATAACACGTTTTGAGCAGAACAGAACGTCATCGAAAATAATGATTTTTCAGTATCATGGAGCCCTTTGAGCCTAGCCGAAAAACTCGACTTTAGAAATTGAGAAAGGAACGTCAATGTTTGGGTTATTTATGAATTTCAACATAATACCGTTTAACTCTTATTGATTCTATAATGTCATTGCGACGCCTACATTTTTAACTATAAGTGACCATGAATAATGAGGGAGGTAAGAATAAGATACCAACATTATCGGAAAATTATAGTGGACTTGAAAGAAATAATTTTGGAGGAAAGATTAATGTTTGAAAAAAAAATTTTGGAATCCAATTTTCCATCTTTATACAAAAAGTGTGGAAACTTTCAGTGCTGTACTTCGAAGCTTCGGAACAAGACGTTTGTCTCATCACCTCAGCAACATCGCTGTTTCTCCAACAGAGTAAAAAAAATATTTGATGATAGCTTTTGAAAAAAAATGCAGGTATTTTTAAGGAAATCATTTTTATAACGTGGTTTTATTAATAAATGATAAATTAATATCCTCTTCATCATCTTCAAATAGGTTTCAAATAATTTTGTTTCACCCCACTCACAAGCGATTTGGGTGAAATTTGTGACACATGTGAATCGTTGTATTTGTGCCACGCGTCAGTATACGGATGTCTGCAGTATGCTGTATAATGTCCTCTGTTAGTAGTCCCACTGTGATTTAAAAGTGCATATAGATTATAACAACAAGTAGCCACATTTTCTGCTG
>WOGP01005240.1:0-13305 GCA_015342065.1 Leptinotarsa undecemlineata | reverse complement strand
CGGTTCTATCTGTTTTGGTGCATTTTCCGACCATTTCATCTTATCTCTACCATGAAAAGCATAACGATTATATTCCTCAACTTCTTCAGTCTTCCTTTCTTCACTTTCAGCTTCAACATCATCACGCATCCATTCTAGTTTGCCATCAGTATCATGTTCGCTTATTTCTTCATGATCATTCTCCTCGGGTTGAAGATAATAATAATAATGAAGATTTCCTCATTTCCTGATTCCCTCATTCACCTTCACTTCTGCATCTCACAATTGCCATTATTCGTTGCGCTCAGAAATACTCGAAGATATAACTGTGGCACTTCCGAAAACCGGAGGCACAAGGTCACCCATCTGTTTTATATAGATGATTTTAAACTTTATGCCTCTGGAGAGAAGGTTCTCCATCAGTTCTTGAGGGTGGTGGAAGAGTACACGCATGTTATCGGTATGAAACTCGTGATAAACAAATGTGCAATGGTCCATCTCAACCGAAGACGATGCGGGGACTACAGAGAGAATGTGCAACTCGTAGATGGAAGCATCCTACACCATCTGGATGCCGGAGAGACGTATACTTACTTCGGGGTGAAACAACGCCACTCACAAGAGGAAACAGCAGTGAAAAACGCTCTCCGCGGCAAGTATTAGCACAAAATTCGACAGATCTGGTCATCGGAACTGTCAGGGAAAAACAAATTTGCTGCAACAAATATGCTTGTCGTTCCAATCTCTCTCTACTCGTTTGGAGTAGTGAAGTGGACTCGGGAGGAGCTGTATCAACTCGACGTAAAAACCCGAAAAATGATGCATCTCTATAGTAGTTTGCATCCCAAATCGTCCATTCCAAGGTTGTACTTTCCCCGACAACACGGAGGCGGTGGACTTTTGAGTTTGGAGTGTCTACGTGACAGAATGGTACTGGATACAAGCCTGTAAAGTCGTCAGAAGTACGGATCTCCTTTTGTACATGGTCCGTGACCATGAGAACAGGGATTGGAGCATTTCTCCTTAGGGCACCTGCTCGAGCAGCTGATAAACTCGGTATAGTTTTCGACTCTGAACGAGGTGACCACAACTCTGGAACGGGTTCCAACACCCAGGTGGAGTCCGTTCAGCCAAAAGCTCAGAAGAAAACCGCAGAGATCACTTTACTTCTGCGGAGACACAAGGATAAGCCAATGCATGACCTCCTTCAATAATATTGGAGACCTTGTTTTATCAAAGCGCCTGACGTTCGCTTTTCTCAAGTCAGAAACTGAGGGGTTCATTATGACTTGCTAGTGTCTTCAACAGCTTAGTCTACCGAAACTCTAATGCACTTGCTATTAGCATGTCCAGCATATGCGGTTTTGGCCTATATACATTGATATAACGCGGCCCTAAGAGTGCTATATCTATATCACTTTTACGGTTGCCAATGCCAATGGTTACCAATGTTGCCCTTCGCTCCGGGGGATATTGAATACGTTGTGGAAAACGAGTAGTGCCGAATTTATTGGAACTATTCTTTCCACACCCTCAGGCTCATGCAAGCTAATAAGCCTGATGTAGGCCTTCTCGACCACCAGACCAAAACGATATTTGTCGTGTAGTTTTCAGCTCCTGGCAAGACGAATATCGCCAGAAAAGAGGAGTAAAAACGGATAAAATATCGAGAATTTCTCTTCGAACTCCGCAGACTTTATCCAGATTAGTCTGTCAAGATGGTTGTTCTGATAATTGAAGCCCTTGGTGGAATGATGTCCTTTCTACTCCCGAATCTTAAAATCATACCGGCTTGCCGCGCTAAGGCAGAAATCTCAATCGCACAGATGCAGAAGACTGTCACATTCTTGGCTTACTGTACTTGCTCAAGGTACATGGTTCTCCGACCCAATGATCACTTACTTCACGGTGTGGGGAGTGGTCATTGATTGATACGCACCTTCTCGAATGTATCGAAGCTTCGGGGGATAGGGCCTGACCAGCGCACACTACGGTGAAAAAAAAATGATAATCTTTATTTTCTTTTTGAAATGATTGAACACGTATGGAAAACGTCTGGTACATAGAAAATAGCATACGTAATAATAAAAGTAATACATGTTATTAAAATTATTAAAGTAATTAGTCACATTTATAATAAAATAGAAATATATAACTTTTATTTATGTATACTCGTATGCACATATACACACACGTATACGTATGCATAATTCTTATATACATAAGAATCTTTGCAGCGCTACTTCAAAAGGAACACCTGTATCGTGTAGGGATTTTTGTTGATAAAAAATATTTTTGATTGAATTTTAAATTTTTCCAGGTACCCTGTTTCCCTAATCTCTCATGGTAGATTATTAAAAAATGTTGGTCCCATGTAACAAGCAGAGTTTTCTGTCACCTTGTATTTATAAAATGGAATATAAAATTTGTCTTTATTTTGTCTGGTATTATTGCTGTGAATATTCACATTCAAAGCAAAGTCTTTTCTATTATTGAATACATAAATGCATAGCTCTAAGATAAATTAACTTACCATTGTTGAAAATCTGAAGCGTGAAAACATATTTCTACATGAGTATATACAGTGTACCCTCGCAATGAGTCGCAGAATCTTTTTCAGTACCGAGAAAACATCTTGTGCTAGTGTGAATCCACCCTAAAGGAGGATCCCATATCGTATTTTTGAAGCCACTTGAGCATGATATAACATGAGAAATTGTTCACATGTGAATACTTCTCGGAGCTGTCGAAACACAAAACAAATAGAATTTAACTTTCTGAACAGATTATTACAGTGAGATTTCCAGTTCACACAATCATCAATTGTGATGCCTAAGAATGTTGGTTTGTATTGTTTGTATTTGTATTACCCACGCACCATTTGTGATGTGCCAATCTCCACCAGGTCGATCACTTTGGGGCTCATCTTCGAAGCTGAAATTTTCGGAATTAAATTTTTGCAAACCAACGTTGAATACTGCGTTCATTAACACTATGCCGAATACCTGGTTGATTTTTCTGGCTGTTTCGTCAACGCTCTGCTTGAATTTGTACAGAAAAATTAGCCGAATATCGCTCGAATACATCATATAGTAATGAGCTGAAGGAGGGCAAAATTTTTAAAGCATTAAGAGTGCAATGAACAGTGTAGAATATATATTCATTGAGATAAGGAGCTATAAAACACATAATATTGAAACGGACAAAAGTTTGGAAACAACCCAATATCTTCAGAAACAATTCCCTCATAAATTCCATTCTTTATGGTATGATCGGAAAAACTTCCGTTTGGTTGGTTCGTTCCATGTTTCAATAATTAACAACTATTTTCACACGCTGAAATGCCAGTTTGCCTCACTACCTTCCATTTCTACTAAATCGTATTATTTTCCTGTAATAATAATACGGTCAGCTCTCGTTCTCTTCGAAAATAACTAAATTATTCATGAAAAAGTATTTTCCACGAAAATAGTACTCTTTGATGATAGGGAAAGCGGCATAAATCACTGAAAATATATATTTTCATCATATGCCTGTCGATAATAAAGTTGTAATAATTGGGAAGTGAGTTTATTCAGATATTGTACCAGATTGCGTGCAACCTGTGTGACCTTGTGTAATACAATTGACATTAAAGAAACACGCGTTAGACTGGAAACCGCTCCGATACGAAAGAAATTAAATAATAATCAAGAACTACACGCAAAATGGTCGAATTGGTTGAAAAACTTGGAGTTCCACGATTTTCAGTGTTCTAGCTAGACGTCTTGATTCTGATCGATTGCAAAAGAAGTTGTCCTGATCGATGAGACCGAAATATCACTGTAGCATGCACACATGTCTTTCACAACCTTTCAATTTTCAGATTCACTAGCTAGTGTTCTAGCTACACGTCTTGATTCTGATCGATTGCAAAAGAAGTTGTCCTGATCGATGAGACCGAAATATCACTGTAGCACGCACACATGTCTTTCACAAGCTTTCAATTTTCAGATTCATTTGAAAATTCACTGATGAGATTCATTCTGATCTTCAATAGGCGTCATAGGATCAACTGACATTTTTCAATTTCATTACCGTCACCTCTGACGGTATCAGCTGAAAAATATTCAGAACCTTTTTTGTACTGTACACAATCACAGATTTATGTTTATCAAACCTTCCATCATGGACGTTCGAGTGGCAGCTTATTATATTCATTATTATTCTGTTGGATCCGTTAACCAGTCTAAGCAAAGCCGCCACTGGAATTCTCTATCTGAAAAACTGACAATAATTCAATCATGGTTTAATGGGACCGGGTTCAATTTATACCACATATAATTAAATGAGTGCACGGTGAAATGCTTCTAGCTCTGATATTACATTAACTTCAAAATAAATTCGTGCAATGCGGAACTTTCAATGCAATTTCTGTAGCCGAATATGAATATGGACTTACAAGTAGTTCATATTTGGAATGCGATGCATGTACGCTGTTTGGAAAATATATAGAATAATTTTAATAACTTTATCAGTTAGGATAACTCAAGGAAGCTTTACCAGTTATTCACGGAACAAAATCAAACATACTAAAGACAATAAATACACACACATTTAACGAATCAGTATGTAAGCTGTTCTGTTGCATGAATTAGCATTCAAATGAGTTTGAGTGAAGGCATAGAAAATCTGACAGAGAAATTATTTTCCATAATTTTGATTATTAATGAATCCAGGACCCAATAAGTTTGCATTTGTGAATCTATTTCACAAACTCCGAACTTCGATGGCATATTTCAGAGTATTAGCAAATTGGATATTTTTTTAGGAACTTTATATAGTCAGTTGATTCGTCAGATTATAGAGTAACATTAATACCACGGACGTACCACTGGTTACCAAGCCACTGAATCGAGATCAATATGAATACATAGCAAGTTTGCGCAGCGGAAAGAACTTTATATGAGGCCCTGGGAAAAGTAGATCATGCTTGAGAGAACAAGAAATTACTTTCAACTTTTTATATTGGATATTGAAAGCTCATGTATCCAATCATAGACAAGGAAATCAATCGACAAGACAAGATCGAGGTAGATAGAATACATCCTTGAAAGAAGATCGTTATACATGACAATTATGAAACACTAATGGCATATGTAGGTAGCAAATAGCTTGTGTTCAAAGTATCCAAAATATAAGATCCTATCCTCTCTTCATTCACATTGACCATTAATAATAATTATATACAGAGGAAAGGACCTCTGAAATTTTAACGTTATGAAATATTGTCGAAGAAGCTGCATGTTTGTAAGTGATACTATATTCAAGGTTGGTGGTCATCGAGGACTGGGACGACATTGAAGAATCGGATCATCAATTCCATCTGGGGTATATGAAGCAGCTATGGGGTACCAAACTATTTCGTAAAATAGATGACACCTGAGAAGTATACTTAGAAATTTGCACTTTTCATTCAGAAGAAAACCACAATGAAATGGTGAAGTATGTATGAAATTTCAGTTGCAAATAATGAAACAGAAAATTTAAATCAGATTGAAGTGGATAAGAAACTGGACGTATAGATGAGGTCACCATGATATCTCTGTCATATATATCTACTAAGTGAACAAACCTAGTACAATATGAAACGAACATCAGTGATGACTGATCAATAAGAAAAACTTCGAAAATGTTCACATAAATCAAGCAGAAAGAAGCACACTGATAGTATGCACAAAGAAGGTGTTATCACTGAGTCATTTTGTGGTTCAGTGGTACTAGTGATGAAGTTGGAAGGTTCAACTTACCAAGGGCAGTCAAATGTTCTCACATTTTATCAATCATCACTTAGCATTGACAATGTTATTACTGAGATACCTAAATTAAAAACAATGTTTTCTACACAACAAAATAGCAACACTTTTTATACTGAAAAGTATAATAGAACTGATCCAAACTAGATGAAAACTCATTATAGGTCTTCCACATTTATTTATTGGACTTATTGGGACTTTGCACTATTTCACTGTGAGAAATAATGAGTACATTTCAGTGGATTATAAACTCAAGAAACTGAAGATCAGGTTGCGAGGTGGCTAAGAGGCCACCTCGCACCTGCCAGCAGGAGCAGTTTCAGGTGATCTACCAAAGGGTTCAACGCATAACAACAAAATAAATCAGACACCTTTCCAATAGAATGTACTACAAACAGCCACACAAATAAATATTACCACTAGAAAACAAGGAAATCATCTCGAAAGGGGATAATTTACACCAAAAACGAAAACTGAATAAAAACTGTTCCAAATTACAGAGTAGATGGAAAGACTCGGTAACTATGCAGATAAACGATTTGCTCTAACTCATTTATGTTATGACAAAGATTACACCATTAGTGAATGCTGGAAGTTCTGACTGATTTCCGTTATCTGAAAGCTATTGATAAATTCAAAATCTTAAAAGGAATAAGAATAAAATATCCGAAGGAATAAAAATACGCCAGGATCAAAATGTTCAGATTGGTACGTATTAAAATTTGTGGAAAGTCCATTACTGTGCATTCAAATGGAAATGTATTCATGATTATGTTTGATAATAAGTGAAATGTTGATAATATACAAACAACAAAATGGAGAAATAATTGTGTAGAAATAAGGAAAAGAATTAAAAAAACACAAAAATAACGTACCGAGCAAGACCTCTTTGGTTGTTAGAAACCACAGTCGTTATTCCACATGTATTGACTCTGTTAACGTCATTTACACACTGTTTGTCTGATATCGACGAAGAAACATTATCAACCACTGACTGTTCACTTTGAAATGATCCTCTCAGGTGGTTGCATCAGAATTAAACAGAAAAGTTGGTCAGGGTGGAGAAAATTGAACAAAGGACATTGACACGCCCTTGGCCCACCCAGCAAGGTGAGTGAACTGAAGAACAGCTACTGGGATAAGTACGATAACTTAGTGTGCTGTTCTATCATCAGCACGGAAGTTATTAATAAATAATTTTGTGAAATTGACACAGAAATACTATCATTCATGATCCCTTGAATTTTCACGAAAAAGTTTTTCAAAACGATGATACAGAACTAGAACCAAAAAAGCATAATATTATCTCGACTAAGGCTTCATGAAAACAATAATCGCATCAACCCATCCAAACTATGTCCTTCAATCAGCTGTGATATTTGAAGGACCTGTTATTTTTCCGTAGGAATCACAGTTGATTATTCTATTGAATTGTTTCACAGTAATTCTGAAATGAAACTCCTAGAATTTTCCTAGAGTATTATTAGATATTTTCATAGCGGCCACTCGTGATACAATACACTGAATACAGCTATCCACTGAGTGCCAATGCTGGTTTATAAGGGAATAAACAACTTCAGTTACTGACATGGGCTGAAAAATTCTGAGTCTAAAGAGATAACGCGTTTCTTTTGTTCAAAATAGGCTATATTGATCCACGTCATATCCATCGAAAGCCACACGATCATTCCGGCGTAGCTCTAACATTTCAATAGCACTTTTGTAAAACGACTTATATTTTATCCTCAAGTTTCAGCCAGTAGTTGCTGAGAGGCAAATCTGATGAATACGGTGCATGCAGTTTGAAGTTCAATTCATGTAGTTTTGCAATTGTTTTGCAAAACTGAAAGATAAAGACAGTGTCTTTCAACAGGGGCTCACGAACTCTGACAATCAATAACGGACATCTTGTTAAAGATACATTTGTCAAATTAGTTGTAATTGAAGTAAAGGACTTACTTGTGACTGAAATCAATAAATGAAAAATTGAATGAGCATTCTACTCATTTAGTAATTTCATAAACTATAAACTACAACTCACAATTTGATATCCACAATCTTTATTTGAAAAATATATCACATGTTCCGCTAACACAGTAGCTTCTTCAACACTGATTTGAGTGTGTGTGTGTGTGATGTGAGTAGTCAAATCACTGTCGAAGAAGCTACTTTGGTAGCGAAACATGTGATATATTTTTCAAATAAAGTTTGTGGAATTCAAATAGTTAGTTGTAGTTTACGAAATTACAATGGATCTTCATCAAGTAACGGCCGAATCAATCAGAAAAAAACACTCGTTCAGTCACAAGATGCAACTATATTGCCAGAAGAGTAGTTGTTTGATGATCGGTGTCAGTCCATCAACCTACAGTGTAGTGAGTTGAGATGAATTGATCTTTTGATTTATAGCCAGTCTTCAAGTAAGCTCACTGACTATATATGAAAAATTAGTTGTTATTCATTCAGTCTCTTTTGTCAAAACACCATGATGGATACAGTATTCAACAATAGCCGCAAAGAATAAAACTGTTTTGTCAAAACGAGCAACGTTCGAGCAACCTAGCGCGCTTCGCTCATTTTACGGTCGCAATAAACGTACTACCTAGAGGATTTTTTTGCAATGTGGTTACGAAATTTGAGTCTGGTTCAGTTGATGATCGACCGAACCCGTGCGTGGATTGCACGCAAGGTCTACCCAAAACAATTCAAAGCAGTCGACTTCGTATCGCTCACAATAACTTGGAGTTTCGTGGATCTCAACTTGGCGAATTTTGCATCGTGACTCAAGCCTGCACCCGTACAAAATTGAACTGACCAGGGAACTGAAGGTAAACGAGTACAGCCAACGACGTGTGTTCGTTGAACAGGCTCTGGAGCAGTTGGAAACTGACACTAATTCTCATCGTAAAATCATCTTCAGCGATGAGGCCCACTTCTGGATGAAAAGGCATGTGAACAAACCTAATTATTGAATTTGGGAAAATACCAATACATAATGAGATGCGAGAGCGTCCAATGCATCCCAATAAAAGCAGTGTTCCGTGTCGCCAATTACATGTGGTTTCAACAGGACGTCTCATGCCACATTGAATATTCTGCACCAACGATTTGAGGGCACTGTCATCTCAAGTAGAGACAATGTGAACTAGCCACCGAGAAAGTGCGATTTGATCCCGTTAGAGTTCTACTTATGGGTTTTTTTAAGTCGTAGGTATGTGCGAAAGAGCCACATACGAATAAAAAAATATCGATGATATAACACAGTGTGTTTCATTCAAATCCAAAGATAAAAAGCGCTCAATGATAGGCCCTATAGAACTAAAATCTTTGTTGTATATAGAATAACCCCAAAACAAACATACACCGTTTCCATACACCAGAACTTCAATACTCTTTCTGAAGCGTATTTCACTGAGCAAGTTGGCGTCATCATTGGACAAACCATACCCCTATTCAGCGCCATCTTGGTTGATGACACACGCTTCCGTTATGGAAGGTCAATTTAAAAAACATTATATTACATGACTACTGACACTTTCAGCTAATGAATGGAATATAATTATCTCTTTGACTCTGATATTATTTATACATGCTCCATTATGGCCCGTTGATCAGTATTCCATGATATAAAGCTATGAAACATAATTAACTCGAGAAATATCTCACAAAACACTAGCCCGTAGACTGCGGGCCTATAGTCTAGTTCACAAGAACTATTTCGCAACTTTTGAGTTCGCTTTAATTGAAAGTTATGATTAAGATTTCAATCGATTCGTAACTTCACCCAGAGGATTCTACGAACCAAGCCAACTATCATGAATAATTATTTCGGAAGTTATGGAAAATTTTATTTAAAAAAAGGGGACGTTAGTATTATGCGAATATTTAAAATTATTGCAGTTATTTAAAATTTGAAGATGAAGTGCAGGTAAGTTAGTTCGAAAAAAGTCCTTCTCCCGAAACTAGAGCACCAAATCTCACACAACGACCCACATTCTACTGATGATGTCAGCTGTAGTAGCACTCGGGACGTTTGGCACTTCAGATACCATTTTTAACCATACGAGAGTCTAAACCGCCCAGTCCGTACCAACGTTGCCAAGTGTACTCAGTTTGTATTTCGCGGGAAATTACAAAGTATACCTTAAAAATCAGGTTATGTGTTAGAACTTGTGGTTTCTTTTTTTTACCTACCTGGTTATACTGTGGTTATACTGTGGTTTCTTTTTTTTACCTACCTGGGAAGAAATTTGAATTCAGAAAATGCCAGTTATATGTAGTATATGTGAGAAAGTATATGGTACACAATCATGTCATAACAGACATATACGAGAAATGCACCAGTGCACCAAAACAATCCAGAGCATGTATCTTATTTATCTCAGAAGGGATGCGGTGCAACTTTCAGTAGCCGTTACCTTGAAGCAGATTATGATTCTGCATTGAAACCTCATAAGAATTTAGTGGAAAATTTGCAGAGAATTCATCTGCTGAAGTTTGAAACAGAGTGCCATGTTACGAAAAAAATAAATGGTTTGTTAATTCTGAAATTAGAATAACACTATTTTGAAAATTATTTTTATTTATTTCAGATAATGAAACGAACAAGTATTGCTCTTATGTTTTGAAAAGTAGGAATGCTAGTACTATTGGTGGAATAGTGTATTTATTGAAGAGCAACAGGAGTACAACAAGTGGGTACTAATTTGATTATTGAGTGTAAAGGTATAGACATTGTTTACAGAGATGCTACATGGATGTTGTACCTACTGCTGAGAGAGGATACCAATATTTAAAAAATCAAAATAAATAATAATTCTATATAAGAGCATTTGATAAAGGGTGAGATGGAATGAAAAATTCAAACAGTTTATACCTCAAAAAGGGATGATTGAATTTGTCACACCCTCTGTTGCAGGTTATATCCCCAATGACAACAGTAATCGAAGACATATATTGATGAAGAGTCAGGGATCTTGAAGGATAACTAGTTCTTCCACAAGCGAAATCAAAGGTGTTAAAGAAAACGACAAAATTCTGGTAGTGTGGCAAAAAGTACATTATGGTCATAAGCTTGATATACATCATATTAGACTACCAAAAACTGAAAAACAAAATGTTGCCACAAAAATAACAAATGGTGTAGCACCCCAAAGGTTATCAAATTTTATACTTATATGTTATTATCAGAGACTCATTAATAAACAATTCTTATCCCAATTTCTGCACAATCCTGTGATTTAGATGTAAAATAGCATCTAAATATTCACTTATCGATTTTGAATTATTCACCTTCTACCAGAGAATTAACCTAACGAATTTTTCCACAGAATCTTGGGATTTACTCTTGTTAATATTTGTGAACATTTGAAAAGAGTAGATTTGTTAACTACTAAGGATCTGAGGAATATAAAATTGAGGTATGGTCTTGAATTAAAAGATGGAAAGCGAGATTCGATTGATGTCTTTTCTATGGCTCTTTGGGTGAAGGAAAGAGAAAATCTCAAAGAAAATCCTATTAAGATACATTGATCCACAAATTGGGTTCACATCAACAAATAAGAAACGCGTTAAAAAAACATTTTAACGGGTCTCCCCACAACAACTGACAACAACTAAGAAAAACCTGTTATACGTCCCTGAAGATATGTTTTTTACAAATCAGTTCAGCCTATAAGTGACCACCAATATTGTTGATTATTACCATTTCGATATGTATGTTTTTCGTTTGGCGGTAAACTCTTATTTTCATAAAGTCGTTTTTATTAGCGTAGTACCTGAGTTACATTTTGAATTTCCCGCCAAATACGAACTGGGTAGACTTGGCAACGTTGGTACGGACTGGGCGGTTTAGCCTCTCGTTTCGACCACGACCTATCGGCTATCAGACCTATCAAACACACTCATCACTTACTGGATCACACTTGCAGTTCGAAACCGGTCTCTGCAAGTGTGTTCCAATAATATGTGTGATTGATGACTAGTTTACTTTATGGTAATTCATGATCACTTAAATGAAATGAATAAAAATCTTTTGTCTGAATATCACTGGTAAATTTTATTTATACGACCGGTTTCGAGTTTGACCCCATTATCAAGTGTAAAACTGAAATCTGAATTTTGAAATATCGATTATATTAGAATTTTCAGGTATGCTGCAAAGACAGGTATTTGAGAGACAGGATGGCACCTTAAAATATCACCCTGAAAATTCTAGAGGTTGTTAAACTCATAAATTCAAGAGAGGGGACCTACATGAATCATACACCCCTAAACGAGCAATTTGATATGTGTGGGCCTCAGTGGTATGAAAAACTTATTTTTTCAAATGGGATATCCATAGTTATTGACGGAAAACTATGTTTTTAATGAGTCGCCTTTTATATTCCTGTACATTTCAATAGGGCTCTGAATAACTTTTCCAAAAAAGTTGCACACTTCATGTTCTGCTAGAGTCATCTTTGAAATACAAAGCTTTTATGTTTTTTCATGTATACTTTGAAACACACACTTTGATCAAATAGGCGTTGGATGACAAAACAGAATGCAAATCTTCACTGGGAGCTTTCAAATTTTGATTTGGCAGTGAAGACGCTATTCAATTAGTGATTTTTGTTCAATTTTCAAACACATTCGCAAAGAAGTATGAGAATTATGAAAAATATATACAGGGTGGCCCACCACATTCGCCTCGGTATTTCTACGAAAAACGAAGAGAGGATAGGGATAAACTTTCAGCACAGTCATATGTGGGTCTCTGAGGAGCATATTCCAAAATTATTTTGAAATATACAGGGTGACTCCCAAAAAAGTTACATACCGAAGTTATATTTTTTCTTATGAAACACCCTATATGTTTTACATTTTTGGATACTATATACAAAATAGAGGTGAATTACTATTATATTTTCCATAACTGAAACGGACCGTTTCTGAGAAATTTCCAGAAATTTAAAAATACAGACTCAAATTAAAAAATTGTTGTCACCCTGTAACGTGTAGCGAGCTGCTCGTGATAGAATGTACTGCTTAGCCCAAACGTTAAATTTCGGAACCATATGAAATATTTAATGCAATTTTATTCCGAGTGGCGAAAGAAATTGCCTCAAAATTTAAACAAACATTTAATTAAATAACTTCCTAAAGTTGAATGGAACACCCCGTATTTGGTGGCATAATTTGATGCAGAAGTGGATTCTCCTCAAAACTATATCAGGGTTCCCTATACCTATTTTTTCTGGTTTTTACACAAAAGGTGTTTTTATATTTTACTTATGAGTAATTTTTCCATCCTAAAAATGGAACACCCTGTGTTGTTATGAAAAGCGGAAAAAACATTCTTGAAGTCATTTTATCAAAAAGTTAGGAATCTTAAATAGTTTATTATTTCAATAAATGCTCAAAATGGTGTCCATTATTCTCGATGCAAAGGCGAACTCTGTCTTGAAATGAGTACTGAACTCATATCCTGAGGTGTTTTTGGCGGTGTATCGTGAACAATACTTTTGATATGTCCACATAAGAAATAGTC
>WOGP01005239.1:0-13307 GCA_015342065.1 Leptinotarsa undecemlineata | reverse complement strand
TTCTCCTGAGGATGCTAACTTTGTTGGCGAAACGCGCGTCGAGTGCAAAAATATTAGTTTGGTGTTTGGGTAATTGATCAAAGAAGTTATTCAGGTTAATGAAATCAAACCAATCAACAACAGAGAAGAACAAAACGTAGTCTGTAGAAGTGACTCGAATGAGAATTTTTATTGTTTTTTAATTTTTAAAATTTGCATCTCATTTTATTTTATCAGATGCAAAATCCAAATTACATTTTTTCTACTGAAATGAATCGCATTTATAGTCTTCTAGGAAGTACAATATACAGTGCATTTCTTTAATGACACCCCTTTTTTACTCTTTGAACGAGTCAACTCAAAAAATTTTAATTTGGGATAATGAAATTAATGTATGAATACTTTATTTTGGAGTGAAATTGACAGATGAAACTTTCAAGAAGGCGACTGAGCGCCCTCTGGGAAAAGAATTAAATAGAAAGGGGGTCTTGTGGTACAAAATTTTGAAGCTACTGACGAATACTCCACAACCCTAGACTATGGAGTCAATATCTACACCTACTACAAAATGGCGAAACATTTAATAATTTCCTGAAGAAAAACACATTGATATCGATATTTCTAGAAATTTCCTTTTTGTCTGTCATATGGCAATTTCAACAACCCGATAGGGTTTGTTAACTTATTTTTTGTTTATAAAAACGACAAAAATGTCAGGACGTCAATGAAAATCATTTTTCAGTTACAATATTCTTATATAGTTTTAGGTTTTACTAGTAGAAGGGTACCACGTCAACAATCTCTAAAATGGTCAATTCTCGTCCATTGAAAAAAAAAAATTGGAGTGATTTTTATTTACGGTGCGACGCGTGACTTTCACGAGACCGAAAGGATTTTCAATGAACGTCTTTAGAATCGTCCTATCTGTAGAAAATATTTGAGGGAATTTGTATCCAAATTTATAACTACTGATAGTGTATATAACAAGAAGTCACCAGATCATTCGTGTATTCCGGAAGAAGAGCAAGTGCAAATAATTGGTGAGAAGGTAGTAAATCCTGAACAGTCTACTTATTTCATCGCGAATATTTCTGAAGTGTCTTCTTCTACTGACTTTTGAAGAGTAATATGTATCGTCCATACAAAATTAACTAATAACTGAAGATGACCCTGATCAAAAAACAGAATTTTGCGAAATCATGAAGGAAACTATTGTAAGGCATGCTACTCATGTCTTCAATATATGATTTAGTGACGAATGTACATTTTTTTCTAACGACACAGACACTTGCCGTTATTGGAGTGACACTAAACCTCACGTTTCCCAGGAAACACATACCCAAAATCCAGAAAAAATTAACGTTTGGTCAGGAATATTGGGAAACCACATTATAGAACCTCTATTTATTGATCAAAATTCAACAAGGGAACTGTATTTGAATATGCTCGAAACTACTGTTGGCCCTCTAATCACTGAAATCGTCGAAGCGAATCCTAATGAATTCGATATGGATATTGTATTCAAACAAGATGTAGCATCACCACAGACCAGTAAGAAACTATTTGAATACTACTTTTCTCGGTCGTTGGATTGGCCATCGAGATCCTAGTGAACGGCCAGCCCGCTCGCCAGATTTGACACCTTCAGATTTTTTAAGGGGGTATTTGGAGCAACATATGTACGAAAGTTAACCTGTTTCAATATTGGATATACGTCAGAGAATAATGAATATCTGACCTCAAGCTTATTACCTCATATTATGTAGTTAAATGTCAATGTTTTCAGACAATTATTGAATGTTCCGCCATTTTGTAGTAGTTGAAGATATTGATATTCTAGGTTTGTGAATCATATGTCAGGAGCTTCAAAGAAGATGTGTCACAAGATCCCCCTTTTCATTTAATATTTTTTCTTAGTCAATTTCACTTCAAAATGAAGTATTCATACATCAATTTCATTGTCCAAAATTCAATTCGTTGAGTTGACTAGTTCAAAAAATACAAAGATGGGGAACATTAAAGAAATGCACTTTATGTATGGAGAAATATGAGTCTAATTCTGAAAAAATGTGTATTCAACAAAACAGCATTGATATCTATAATGATATGGAAAAAAATAGTGAATCCAATTTTGGGATCTTGGAATCCAAGTTTGTTTGAGAGTGGTTGACAATGTTCCATAGTGATTTTCTTCAGTTTGGACTATATCAATTATATCAAGCAATACAACGTGAATTGAAAATACAACGAAACTAATAAAATAAAATACAGAGTGAAAAAATTTAAAAAAATGGAAAAAATAATGAGCAAAAATCAAAAATAAATTGAAAATTTTTAAAAGATTTCAAACCAAGTCACTTCACGGCGTTTGTATTGTTAGTATTTATCATCTTCTTCGAGTGATGACTATTGACATTTTCATTGTATACCTGGATTATTTTATTCGTTTCATTGAATTTTCAGTCCAACTTCAAATTCACATCACAATATTATTTTTTCTTCTTTGATTCTGCCCTTTTTCCATATATAAATAGTACCTATTAAGGTCAGGTAAGTATAATTTGTTTCATAATCTTCAAACATGAACATAATATATTAACTATGAGGTTTATGAACCATACATTATCCAAAGATGCAAGAACTGAATATCAATTGATTTTTAGCATGTCATGAATGGTGAGCCAACACGATTGTTGAAGTTTGTTGCAACTCATAAATGAATTCGCATATAATTAAAATCATGAGATCGGTAAAAGCACTACCAAGCTATATTCTTACCGTCAACAATAACTCGCTAGCAGGTGGAGTAATTTGACAATAATCATAGTTTGTTGTCTCCACGATTCGTTCTATGTCGCTATTTTCTTCTTGCGAGTCTCCTTTTTCTCTTCGTTCTCTTGAAACCCCTCCAAAACCGATATCAGGAGGGGCAGTTGAGCCAGAACCATAAACTGGGGATGAAGCGGCAACATGGGTCATTGGTACTGAATATTGGTTTCCTAAGTCAGTAGATTTCAAAAAATATATGAAATACATTTGAATCAATGTATAAATACGAGTATTGAAGTTTTCACCAAATATAACTCAATTGAAGGATGTGAAATATTCAATTAAGAGTCGCTCAGGTGAAATTAAAACAGTATGACACATAGAAGTCATGACAGTACTAGAACTTCATGTTGATAGCGATGTGTCGAGAATTATTTATGAAAATGTTCGTACAAGAGGGATTCTTCGACATATTTCCATCAACATGAAGTAGGAGCATTCAAATATTCTACAGTCGACCAGTGATTTCCAGAAAGGAGTGAATTTTAATAATCAAATTGCTGTCCAAAATTTTTGTTACAAGGTTGATATTATGGACACCATTTATTCCAAAAACAACGAAAACAAGCAATTTTCTAGAAAAAAATATTTTGGTGAATCACAAATAATTTTGCTGGATTTTTGAAAAAGATAGACTTTGACGTGGCTTACAGAAGGAATACAAATTGAAGCAAATTGTATATGAGTTGACTTCTCGAAGAAGAATACAAGAGTTCAAAAGTTTCTCGAATATGAAGACAAGTTCCAAATTTGCATATCATGTTTTTAACAAGGGGCATGAGTTCAATTACGACTGTGACGTATTACATTTTTTGAGAGTGGAAGATTTGAATCTCAATCTTTTCGAATGGTTGGAAAGTAATAGAGTCGAGAGTTCTAAAATTTGCTAAGTGACAAAAATTCAACCGAATACTCTGCCTCGTTGAATCTTTTTTTCTTATGAGGTAATTGATAATTAGTTTATGAGTGAATTCAAGAAATGTTCATTCATTATTCGTTCATTTGAAAGAGATCATAAGAATTTTTTGTTCAAATTCTCAATTGATCCATAGTTATAAATCAGGTGAAATTATTAGTCGTCAAATATGTAGAAGGTATCATGATTCAGTTGTTAAATTATGTAATGCAATAATTATGTTGATTCCAGATGCCTGAAAGATACGGTAAATTTGAATAATTGTTCGGCTTTGTGTACTGTCTAGTGAAAACCTTACGATAAAATGTTAGGTTAGGTTAATTCCAAAGTGAGTGGGTCTATTCGACTCTCTGCCATTACCCGCGAGGGTTTGTTGTGGCTCACACCTATTCACACCCGACCAAATAGTCTTAACTTCTTAACGAAGTCGATTAGTTTGTATGGTGAGTGGTCTTTCAGGTTAGATGGTAATAGTACGGTGTGCTCTGATGTTTCATCATTTTCCAAACAGAGGCGACACACACTGTCATCCGACAGTGATCTGTAAGGAGGCCTACTAGACATCACAGTTCACATCGAAGGGTGAATAAACCCCTTGTAGTGAGTTAATTCTGGAAGATTCTACCAGAAGTCCATAAATCTTTTTGCCATCCAGGTGTTCAATATTTTTATGGCAAAGCCTAAAGCGATGCCAATCACAGGTTCTGGTCCGATAAAGCTGGTTGCAACACTCACCTTTGCAAGGAATTCAACAGCCTCTTTGCCTTCCAGCCCAGTATGGCCAGGAATCCAGACTAGAGACAATCTGTTAAATCTTCCTACCGATAAATTTTTTGTCAATTTGCTACCAATTTAGACGTTGCTCCATAGGAGCCACAATGATGTGTTACACGAACATTATAATCATCATGCAACTACTGACGTAAAATCGTTGAATGGGCACCTCAAGGAAACAGTTTTGACATAAATATGGGCCATATGGCATATAGGGCCATACAAAAATATCTATCAGTATCAACTCACCCATATTGAACTGCGTGTATTGATAATGCTGAAAATATGGTCTGGGTACTGGTGGTGGCGGATATGTTACCAAAGATGGAACAGGAGTCCTATATCCCACTGCAGGGTAATAAGTTGGATAGACGTTGCCTTGACAATTGCAGACGTGGTGCATATGAAGATGGACGTTTTGTTGTTGGTTAGTATTATTTTCAGATCGGTTTTGATCCATATGCTGTTCGGTGGTTTCACTTGGTATATATTGTGATCTAGAAATGAAAAAGTTTATATTACAGATATATAAGTTTGGAAAACATCTTCGATTCGATTTGAATTTCATTCAATAATTTCATTATCCGAATGCCGGTTGAATATGTCGGCTGCAAGTATTGTACAAGTGAAAAGGACCAAATAAATTTGAAATATCGAATGGAAATATGTCAACAAACATATGAGGACAATTTTGTGAGTGGGTCCAGTAGATATACGACCAAAAAACAACTGACCCAGCTAATACTGCGCAGAAAACTAGAGTTGAACCATCAAACACCTGTAACACGTCTTTCGTTCAAAACATTCCCCGCAAGTGACTTAATCTTTAAGAAAAGCTAGAAGTGAAGTTGATCTGAAATTATGATAGGGTTATTTTATTATTCTAGTGTACCTTTCAATCACAATTGATATTTCTCAACAGATGAGTTGATCAAAGAGTTGTCAATCCTTCTTACATCAAGATTATCTGCATAAGTCGTATATCCAATATATTAACACATTCAGTGTGTTGAAGAGTACCCTCATTAATAATCTTTCTGTTCAAGCTTTCACTTCTCCGATAATAATATCACTTCTATAAATCGATAGAAAGAAATGGGTAAAGCTTCATATACAAATCACACAAAAACTAGGATCTTTCAAGGCTACTTTAACCATTAGTCTTTTACACATACAGTCACTGTAGAAAAAGCTATGTGAAAGAGTTTTTATCTGTTTGGAAGTAACGATGGATATGGTGCTGTTGAGTTTGAATGACATGACTGACAAATTCGGTTAGGGTTCTTTGAACTGCATTTTTTGTGGATAATCTAATATTGAACACTGTTTTAGTAGGTTTATTACCTTCCAGCTGAGTCAATAGAGAATCTGCGGAAGTGTAGTAAAGGGCAAATTTAAAAGTTCATCCCAAATAGTTGCTGAGTACTGTAAAGTCCAATTAGTCAGTAACTTTTCGTATTCATGAATTTTGCCTACAAATTGAAAAAATAAATTGATTAAAATTAAATATTGATACTAAGCTTTCTTGAGTGGTTGATGTTTCGAAAACTAATCCTTTTCCGTTTTCGAAACTTGTATCCACTATAAAAACGGAGATGCTTCTGATTTATTTCGACACTCTCGTGTCTAAAGAAATTTTGTAGGAAGTTAAGTATCAATATTTAATTTTTATCAATTAATATATTTGAATTTTTAGGTAAAATTTATTAAAGTTACTGACTAATTGGACTTTCCAGTAGATTATATTACGCAGTAACTTTTCGAAGCAAATTTTTCAGTTTGCCCTTCACATAAGAGTTTTTACTGATTTAGCTTTTATTTTTTGAGATTCTGGAAGGTTATAAACGGATGTAACCAAAATACAGAACAATAACATGAGAGAACTATGAAAATTCACCAATTCTGAAAATTCTCATAACCACCCTTCTGAGTGGTTTTTTAATTCAATTCACATTATTTTCCTCATAATTCAGTTTCGATTATTTTTTCAATTGACATTTTCCAATATTTTTCGTCTTTTCATTAAAAAAAAGTAATAACTTTCTTGTTTGTCAACGATGTTTTCGACAATGTGGTTCCAACTCTCAGAATTCCTATATAATTCTTAGTGTCATTTAAATTGAATCATATGAAATAAATAGTATGGTTATGATACAAAAAAATTCTACATGTCAAAAAGTATTGTTAATATTGAGAAAATTCATAAAGAATATTAAATTTTGATTTTTTTCTGATAAAATTTTCATATGGTTCATATGTATGTACTATAACACAATTAACTTTTGAAAACTATGGATGAACTTGTATTTGACACTGTTTTTGCAAAGAGAAATATTCTGTATATCTCATGAAAGCAGGATTTGCGCTAGACCAAAATGTAGTTTGAATTGATATGAACCAAATTTTGTCCTATTGAAAATCTTTTCTGTTGAACGCATCATTCACAGTACCAAAATGTAAAACATCAATTTTTTCCTAACAAAAATGTGTAAACTCAATTTACCCAATTAGATTAGATTTACGTATCTTCTTGAAACTTCAATGGTACTCACTTATTGTTGCTTATCTTCTATTAGAACCATAAAATATTAAAACTAAAAGCTTCAAACGATAACATCAATTTTGTCACTCACAGACAACAATCTGTCAAAGTTTTTGATGACATTGGCAAAAGATATCGAACTCACTAGATTGTGATTAATATTGGTACATTTTTATGATAGAAATTCTACCTCGAGAATTCAGATGTGAGAATAATAGGTTTTAGGAAAAAATTGGTAGGACCTAGAATAATGGTAACGGATGAATATGGAAAAAAGCTAAATAGATAACTCCCTACTTTAGACTACACTTCTATTTTCTACTTCGTTCTTAATAATGTAATATTTTGAAAAATTTGATATAACAGCAGATACCAAGTTTTCCAGATCTACGTTATTCTATGACGAATTTCACCAACGAAATGAATGACCGAAATTTTCATAATAACTCAGCTTCCTTCAGATGCTTGATGATTTTGAATAGTGCTGAAAGTACTACTGTCGTTTATATATAAACAAATAGTTTTTGTTCAAATTTTGAAGGATTTTTCGATTTTTTCAAAAAATGTCTTCAATTGTATCTTCAAAACTTTTATCTGAAAATTTTGGATATATAAGGATGAGATAAATTCCATAGAATAAAATAAAATATATACTATAATAAAAAATTAATAATATTATATAATGAGTGAAGTCTGCCGAAAATTCAACACTAGTTACATGAAGTATAATCAAACCAGGTAATTTAAACTATGGGAGATATGAATGCAATTAATTAACGATTAGGTAGATATTCCATTATTTCATCACTCTACAAAATTTTCTTGAAAGCTTTTTTTGTGGTTGCTTTGCATCAACTTATTATAACCATACAATATACCTCCAAGAACGACTTGAATATCTATCATCATGAATTTAATAGTTGCAACTCAACAAGTTGAGCTTCCGATATCGTAAAGTAATGAAAAGAGTTATAATAATAAAAATAGAATGTATTCTGCTGAAATTTCAATAATTTCTGGAAAATAATCAAATGTAGAAATCTGTTTGGAAAACTGATCTTCTCAAACAATCACATTAATTGTTGAAAAAATTGTTACTCCCGTGATAATGAATTCGAAGATAATGGAAATACAGAATAAACAGTCAGGAATTGAAAAAAAACGCATGAATTTTTTTTTTCAGTTATTATTTTGTCAAAATATTGAATGATACACATTTTTTTTCTGTTGATGAGTAACAAATGGCGTTAAAAATCTACTCAAGGTCCTCTGAAATGTTTTAGTCCGATATTTGCCTATTTCAATATACAATTTATGTCTAAATTAGGAAGTCCTTCAGTGTCAAACACCTGTTGATTGAATGTGTGCTACACCATAATGTCTTCAGATATTTAGAGACATTTAGAGAAAAAGACTTGTTAAATTTCTTTATCTTGTACATAATTTCATGTTTGTCAATATAGATGATGGTGATAATCCCCGTGATTGATGCGACTTAGTTGAAATGAAACAAAAAAAATCTGAAAACAAAATAATTAAAAAAATTCATGTTAAACGATTTTACTGAGGAAAGAAAGATAATAATGACGTAGATAATGTACTAAATGATGACACATAATTTGAAAGGTCCAAGCTAGTAGTCTTCATGCCTTTCTCTACAGAAATCTATGGTATTGATCAGATTATGGAATCGTTGGGCGTAGTATTCACATATTTACTCAGGTTAGGCTACACCCAACGCTTTTATTATTTTCTTATCTGACCGTAGATTGCTGTGATGACTGCAACCTAGAACCTTCTCAATTACTTTTCAGCTCATGGTTTATTGTCTACATCATCAGTATTAACCCTGTATTTTGTGGGCAGTGGAAGCCCACGACAAAATTGAGGGTACCGTTCTTCTTTCAGCCGTCCCATAATTGAACTTTGCTGGAAACTGTATGATTTTATGGTGAACAAAATGTACGCCATTTCTTCCAAAGTAGATTTAAACTGACGATACATCTATTTCGTACATTTGAGTTTGATGAAACGAAATCTAAACAATTTCTGCAATGTAGCCGATAGCACCGTTTACCAAGCCTTGTGATACGTCGACATTGGACGGCTACATATTGAGGTAGTTTTGAAATAATAGAAATAACATGTAATTCGCCATTTTTTAGCTGCGGCCACGTTGAATTTGCATTTTTTCAAAGTGTACTACTAGTATACTTATCAAGCCCTGTTATTTGATACTCATATTGAGGTAGTTGTGAAAAATGCAATTCGCCATTGAATTTTCAATGATACAGAATTGAATAAATTATATTATCATCAAAACTAAGTATGAGTACTAGATATCAGATCAGTGTGTCAACAGGAATTGGGCCAATTACTTCAATTACTAAATGTGACCCAAACAAAGAGGGTAAGCTGAATGAAACCTATTGACCTGTTTTGGAATGTGAATATTGACCATAGAACATTGAGTGCTGCTGATAACGCTATAACTGTTATTCAATTCAAAATGCATGGGAACACATTAGCAAGGAATGAAAAATTGATGGTATAGGCATAATAGAAAATTTGTTTTTCAATAATCTCATTGCCAGTTACAAATCCATGACAGGGTTGCGAAAGCCAGCATGCGAAATCGAAAACTGTGGGGAATACAAACTCGGTTGAATTGGGAAAAAGAGTTGCCCATTAGTGATTATTCAAATGACCTTGCATTAGTCGCCAATCCCATTTTTTTTCGATGTTATACATGAAGATATTAGGAAAACCCACCTTCTCATTGCAACTTTCCATACTGTACAGAATGGCAGATTGTCATTCGAAAAATCATCACTAACTTCAATTTTTAATGAGAACCTATAAAAAGAATCAACCGGAATGAGTTTTTTTTATAAGAACTCCATTTATGTGACACCATACTTATTTCTTCGATTTTTTCATACCTTCACACTGGTGTAGCGACTCATTCGTGCAGAATTTTCATGCAACTCTATCGATTATTATGGCTCACTCGTTTTTTTTCACGTGGGCCGCTTTTTCAAAAGAACGCTAGATACCGGTAATATCGCTGTTCGTTTGACGATGCAGTGTGGCGTATACTTCAACGTGATAATGTGAATTTAGAGGTAGATCTGAATTATCATCACACTGACATAAAATATTATTTTAGGTTACGTATGGCAACGCATGAAAGTTCAACGATTTCATAGAATTAATAATAATATAATATATTATATATTATTGAATTACTTTTGGGAATCACGTTTGCTTTAATGTTAGCCTATTGGAAATAAATCAAAATATTCTACAAGTAATATAACATCTGTCATCAGTTCTATTCCGGATTTTTCAGTCATGCCTAAAATTATTCACTTTCTCTGCTCAATCCAAATAAGTCGAGAAGAGACGGTGAATAACTATTTTCGTGAATGACGCAATCTGAAATACGCGCGAACCAACTTTACATACAGATTGGCCAATGAAGATGGGCCAATAGTAAAACAGGATTCACTTTACATCTTCGAAAAATCATACGTACCTTTCGTTCTTATATTTCGATTTACAAACTTCATTTCCTTTTTGATCGAAATTGAAATGCACATTTTCGTTTCACGTCTGTTGTTAGTTTTTCAATTGTTAATTCTGCTTATTGAATATTGTACAAGTTGTTTGAAACTAGGTGACAATGTTTATTGGTGAATTTCACTACCATTGTCCAATATAAAATCTATGAAAGAACGAATGAAATTTAAATCAATAGTTGAAATATCAATTATATTGGACAATGAAACGAAGAATGAAATTACAATATAACGAATGTTTGTTTCCCACAAAGTGAGAAACATCTGTACATCGAAATCCCACTTACACGGAACAGTATATGAGTCACGAATCCAACCACCATCAATCTACCAAAAGAGGAGTCATCAACACTCTAGTAGATCTTACTTTCGGGATCTATAATATAAAGAAAGGTCCTGGGAAGTAACTAGGCATCATCAAAAATATCTTCAACGAAATGGTTACTCCAAAGTGACGTTGGAACAGATTTTTGCCAGAAACAGCAAAAGCCTCACAAGGAAGAAAAGCCGTCACTACCAGTGCTTGCCCTTCCTTACGTCAGAGGATTGTTGGCAAGAATTGCATTTAACGGATACCATGTGAGTGCGGCAAATGGTTTTTCAACTGGATTTAATCTCCAGCGATTCAAATCGAATGCGAATCACTACTGCCGCACACGCCTGTGCTTGTGTTTTGTTTAAAAAAGAAAGTCTGGCAGACTGCTCCTATTACCGTGTACATTCACTAGCAATGCGAAATTCCAAGGTGAGATTTTGTGATAGAACTTAGTCATTGTTTATGTTGAATAAGATTTACATATTGGTTAATCCCAATATGGCTGTAGAGTTATAGGTGTTAAAATTGAGCTATTATGTGAGTCTTACGCTCAATGAATTATGAATCAGGGATGAAGCTCTGTGTAGTGACCTTTAGATAAGTGTACATATTCTTTCAAATATTCATTCATAAGTATACACTCTGTACATTAATCGTTTTTGCTTATAACTAGATCAACCATGTTTTGCTAATATTGCAAATATATTGATGTATGATTTGTTAACTGTATCGTCATCTCTAAACGAAGTGAAGTTGCGAGCAGTGGTCTAGTTAACTTTAATTTCATTGTAGAAGAAGACATGCTGAAAATTCCGAACGATATAAGGGTGCTTATATACATTATTACGTTTCTTTTGCTAGTCTTAGTAGGACTACATCTTCGAAACAGTCATCGGAGAGGGTTGAAACGCGACATATCCCGAGGTATGGTTCTAAGGTCACAGACTAATGTCGCTAACGCTTAATCAAATCTTGACGTCAAATGAATAGTATAGATCATTATCAACCAAGTTGGAGATTCACCATCCCAGGAGTAAAGAAAAGTTATGCTACGTAACGCTGAAACTGGTACATTACGGGAAATCGCATTTTTTTAAAGCAACATAGACTTTTAATAACAATTACAATTGAATTAGAAACATTTTTATAATACGTCTTGTCGTAAAATCTTTTTCTAAAATTGGTTGAAAATTGTTGTAATGCTAGTTTATTCAATTAGGGATAAGAAAATTGTTTTGATTTTATTGTATGTGTTTCGATTGGGAATCAGCCTTCATCAGGTTATCTGACATAAAAACATTTATAAATAGTGAATCCAAGCGAGTTTTAAAGGCATTAATTTTCAAATCAAGTAAAACGAGAAACGAAGTTATACAAAATTCAATCTATAATTATAATACATTTATTGGTATAGTAAACAAAATATTCTCGTCATTAGATGACGAACAACGACATTTAGTAGTAAAGTTATTCACATCCATTAGAGATAGGGTAGTAAAATCATTTCAAGTTTCGCATGTAAGTTATAAAATTCCTTGTTCTTGTCTTGAACTTATAAACCTCGCAATAAAAGTCGAAACTGTTGAACTCGACTCAGGAGATAGTGACGGCGTTGTACAGGATGGTGATTCAGATCAAGACCTGACAACTGACAGATACCTGAAGGACTTAAGAATGACTACTTCAGTTATGGATTTTTTTAATTTAGCTAGTAATTGGTATCCAATGAATTTGACAGAAGTGCAAACACGTTACAGGCATTTTTAGACGCACTCACACTCTCAATGTAAATGTGCGGACTACAAGGCAAAGGCTATGGCTTACGTAAAAACTAAACTTAGTGGTAGGGCTAGAGACTTGATTACCGACAATGACATTACTTTGCTTCAGATCATACACAAATTCAAAAACTTTGTAAAAACAGAAAGCTCAAAATCAGTTACCTCTAAATTTCTTAATTTAAAACAAACAAACAAAAATAATTCCGAATATGCCAATGAAATTGAAATTTCGATAAGAAATCTTAAAAGGGCCTATATAAGCGAGGGAGTACCCACATATACAGCAGAAACCTATTGCACAGATACGGTTGTCACAACCATTAAATCTAACGCTAATTCTGAAAAAGTCAGGTTAATAATGGAAGCAGGATCTTTTTCTAACACTCGACAAGCATTTACTGAATTTGTGGGAATAGATGTTCCAAATAACGATAATAATTTTCGGGATACTATAACAATAACCGACCGGCCTATAGGGCTTCGCTGAATAATCGTTTTCGTGGCAATCGAAATAGACAGTAGTATCTACTTTTGGGGATTTGATAATTTTAGGAAAACGAGATTACTTGAAGAATAGGGATTTCTATTT
>WOGP01005238.1:0-13308 GCA_015342065.1 Leptinotarsa undecemlineata | reverse complement strand
ATCCTCTTTTTTTGTATCAAGATGGAGTAGTAGAAAGCCAAAAACTTTCTTTCCCAAAAATTAATCACTCCTAAAAAATATAACCCCTTCAATACAAATTTCATTTTCATAGTGAACCAAAACAATACTCAATTTTCCACCAAAAATACCCAGGTACTGAAATTTCCATACAAAATTGGCCATGGATTTTATTTTGTTGAAATATCTACTTTCAGATGGTATGAAAAATATCAGGAAAAGCGATTCACTAGAAACATTCAAATTATTTTTTTTTCAATGCTAATATTACCTACTACTTTCTGACCCTTCACATTTTTATACAAATAAAATGTGTAATGACTGTTTATCCTGATTACTGTTAGTAGTTGATAGTGGAATGATTATTTTTTCTTTACGGTTAGTCATGATTCATCATTGCAAAGATTGAATCCTGCTTTTTGGATGGCTTTGAAAACTGGTGAGTGAAAATCTTACAATAAAATGTTACTGAAATACTTCAAATTATTCAATTTCTGAGCAAGATAAAAAATCTTCCTGAACGCTTACGTTTGTTAATTGTCCTGGTCCTACTGGCCAATATTCTGAACTCGAGTAGGGGTCGTTAGAATAGTGATTCGATGCAGTTCTTTGGCCATGACGAAATACCTGTAGACAAGTAAAAATGTCAAAAAAGATACTTGTCTCCAATTCAATTTTCGATGATGAACGGGTTTATATTGAATAAGCTCCAACTCTACCTGTACTACTGAAATTAAAGTTGATGTTGCGAAAATCGGTGTGGTAAAAGTTACGAGAAAGACTAGCATCTCAACCAGCATGATTTCTGTTGAATTCAATTCACTTTTTCTACCGATCCTACTACTGCGGTTTTGGTGACTTTCTCACATTTATATCTTTCAACAATCTGAGTGGAGTCATATAAAACGGATTAAAATTACGAGGATATATTCATAAGCTAACAGGGATCAAAGAATATTTTTTCACTACTCTCCGAAGTATTATCGATAGGATTAGCGAATTTCGCTTGATTAGTGAAATGTTTTTGAAACCATAAAATCTCTGTAGAATGACTAATGAAAAATGTATATGGTGATATGTTAGGAAAATATAAAACTTGAGTATAGTATTGTTGGAAGCTTAACTTATAGTTGAAAAATCCTATAGAACAATATTTCACAGCAATTGTGAAATCACGAAACATTTTTTTTGAAAAATCTACACTAAATCAGTTATACGTTTTCCTTATTCATAATTATGCGATAGTCATCGTTGAAACAAGTAGAAATAGATATTTCCAGTATTTGTTCAAATACGAACAAAAATGTGGTTCAAAGTTTCACTGAAGAAAGAAAACGAAGGAAAACATCAAACAATATATTTTTTTCATAATTTGATTTTTATTTCCCCAAACAAGTTACCCTCGACGCAACACGAAGAAAAGTAACAGACGTAACAAACACTGGTTCCTACTTTCATAGATAACTCCCTACGGAAATAAGGAAAGCAAAGTCATTGATAAATGCATTTTCAAATGAGGTGGTCGCATACCTTGACTATGTACTATCATAATATCCGCAAAACTTCAGCAGTCCTAAAAATTAGCTCAGAACTCATGAGTCTCAATATCCCTGGTGCGATCATTTGGACCCCTCTCCAATGTGGAATTATTAGTTAAAGTGTTTCGACCCACGGAAATCTTGATGAAAAAATAATAAATGGATCCAATAAATTCCAGCGCTTCGTTCACATATATGCTGAATGAAAGTCAAGTAACTCAGCTTGACATTGTCAGGTTGGCGCTTGAGTTTTCAATCTTTTTGCATAGCTTGATATCACGTAAAACATTTTTTTCTAGAGTTTGATCCATGAATTGAAGGCCTCAACAAAATACGCGTGACTGTTTTCGAGTCTTGTATTCATCTATCAAAATGTTTATGAAGTGAAGTCAATCTCATACCTCGCGTCAAAACATCAAGGTTTTTAAACCATTTGTTTTGAAATAACGGACCCAAAACAGACAGCTTACTGGCAGCTATCTTCTTTACGTACAAGAACATTGTTATATAGTTACTTAAATGAAGTACCTGGCACAACTGAGACAATGAACTGAAAAAATATTCGGAAATTTAACAAAATGAGAAATAAAGAATCGATATGAAAAGTCCCTAACTGAATGGAATTCAAGAGGAACTTATTGAAAAGGCAATGCAAGGAGGTCGAAAAAGTCCAAGTACATGCCAGACCCTTTCTCCTTACAAATGAGTCTCAGATCTCAATGAATAATTTGAAAACAATTACCGGACACTACACAAAGAAGGAGGAGAGGCTATGAAGAAGTTTCTAAGGATGCACTTTGCCGGCTCAAAAATGAGAAAACTAAGCCCAGAGTCCTGTAGGTCGTCCACGGTAAATTGGCAGTTGGCAAACAGAGTGGCATAATTTTAGATTTCAACCACCGAGACCAGACGGTATGTGTCCACTGGTATATGAAAAAATTAAAAAAGACAGGAATTTTCACTTGAAAAATTTCATTCGATTATCAATGGAAGTTTGACACTGTCACATGTCTCAACTTCTTGACAGACTTGACTGACTGAATGAAAATATTAGAGTTATTTATTTCTTCATTTCTCTTGGTGTCATCGGCATCGACTACATTAGTAATTAGCCTCGTGTCCTGAATAGGCAATGTTAATACCTTCCCGAGCCACCTAAGAACCATCATCGCTATTCGCAATCCGTCAGCCGTGTTACATTGCAAAATCATCCCAACTTCAACTAGATAAATAGTAGAGTTATTATTGTGTTATATCACAAATTTAAGTCCGTAATGAAAACCAACATTTGAAGACAAAAATATGTATATTTCATATTCTGTGCCGTTTCTCATTTGATATCTCTGAAAATATTCAAACTTCAATACCAAATACCAATACCAATACTAAATAATCTAATCAACACTGATTAGGTTATTTGGTGAGTCTCTAAATTATTTTCTGTTGATGTTATCTATAATCTTATTACGTACGTATGACATATCTATAAACTTATTTTGAACAGTTTCGATTCATTCTATATAATCTAAGGAGGATTCCAAATATTTGAGGTAAAGCCTGGCGAACTATTAATGTATAAAGAGCATTCGTACTGTTTTTGGGTTACTGAAAGGATAAATAGAGTCAAATATTTTCCCCAAATAGTCTACATATTTGGAGATAACGGTTTCATAATTTATAGCCAAAAGCCATGTTTTTCTCAGAAGACGTAAGTTGATCGGGATATGTTTAGTAATATATTGGAAAACATTCGATTCATTCATTTAGTTCCATAGGAAGACACGTTACGAATCCAAAGACAGTATTCACATATTAATTATGAATGTTATTCTGAGAAACAGTGTTCAGATTACGGCACAAATTACACATCCGAATTGAGTTATGTTAGGTTAGGTTGGATCCAAAGGATCCAACCTAACCTAACATAACTCAATTCAGAAGCAGAAATATTTCAGTATCCATTTGAAATTTTCTGCCCTCATGTGACAATCAGTTGAAATATTGAGACGACAGTTCATTCGGAAGTTCAGACACAAAACTGGATTTTTATTTCCAATTGGAGTATACTTTGTATTGGAGAAAGTCCAAAGTAAATGGTTCTAATCGACCCTCCACCTCGAGAAACCAGGAGTCGAAAATTTATACTACCCGTTCAAACCACAGTTGTGTTATTTGACTAGTAGATTTTGGAACTGACTGCGTAAAAGAATCCATTGGAAATAAATTTGTCGGAAATGCTATCTCTCGACACGCGTTTCGCTAACCAGTTAGCATCTTCAGGAGATGACTCTACTAAAATGGTTTCAGTCATCTCCTGATGTTGCTAACTTGGTTAACCCAAAGCGTATTGAAAGATGGCATTTTTTTGGGAGAGAGGAGTGTTTCCAATGAATACATTTGTAGTCAAGAGGTATACAAAGTTGGTTTTGCGTCATTTAATTCCGGTCTAATCAGATGGCAAGCTGCCGGTGGTAGGAGCAACCCCTAGTGAGGTGGAGGGTGTACAAAGGGCTGTTGAGGGTTGATGAAGATGGTGTATTTTCCATGAGAGGTGGCGGGAAAAGTACTATCCCGAAAAACCTTCAAAAAGTTTTTTATATTTAGACGTTAATAATTTATATGGGTGGGCGATGTCCAAAATTTTTCCTCACGATGGTTTTCAGTGGGTTAAAAATTTTTATAAAGATGTAACTGAAATTCCTGGCAATGCTCCAGAAGGAAGTTGATTTGGAATACCCTGAGAGATTACATGATCTACATAAAAATTTTCAGTTTTGCTCAGAGCATCAAGCACCACCAAATTCCAAAAAAAAAATTAATGGATACCCTGTATAAGAAAGACAAATATATTTTGCATTATCGCAACTTGAAACAAGCATTGAAAAACAGTTTCATTGTAACCAAAATTCATCGGGTTGTGAAATTGAAACAATCTGCATGGCTGCGCCCCTACATCGAGTTGAATACTCGTCTAAGGGCTACAACCACCAGTTCTTATGGCAAAAATTCATATAAACTAATGATAAATGTTATTTTTGGGAAAATGATGGAAACATTCAGTTACACAGGGTGGTCAATTCCTGAATCGGTCGTTATGGTGCCATAAATTCAATTGTGAGCCCCCGATTTCAGAGCCGAACTGTGTTCGATACAGACTTGGTGGATATTGAATTGAGAAAGACTGAACTTGTTTTCAATGAACCCCTGTACATCAGAATGTCAATATTAGATATTTCGAAAACATGCATGTTCAATTTCCATTACGATTTCATGGTGCCCAATCTAGGTTTAGAAAATTGCAAGTTAATGTATACAGATACAGATAGCTTCATCTAAGAAATAACATGTGAAGATGTATTTTCAGAACTCATCAAAAGAACCTATCAAAATTTGATACTTCCGACTATTCGCCCAATAATAAGTTGTAAATTCCACTTGTGAATAAAAAAATTCCTTGGTTAATGAAAGATGAAGCAAATGGTAAAATCATCACGCACTTCGCAGGGTTACGTTCCAAAATTTACACCTACAAAGCGCAGAGTAGAAAAGTTATCGAAAAATCAAAGGGAATTAGATATAATATAGTCAAAAATAAAATTGATTTCAAAGATTATATCGATTTTCTCAGAAATTTCTAAGGAAAAATATGTGAGCGGTTTACTATTCGATCATACGCTCACAACGTTTTCAGTATCAAGCAGGTGAAAATAGGCTTAAGTCTACACGACGATAAACGAAAATTAATTCCCAAATCATCCGACACTTTACCTTGGGGGCACTATAGCTTGAAATAAGGTCACCATTTGGATTTTATTTTTATTGATGTAATTCATTTGAAGTTTGAAACCTATTGTTGTGAAATTCTTTACTTTAGATCTGTTTGTAAATTTTTTGGACAACGTTTCGTATGTGTCAAGATATCTGCAAACTTTTTGATAATTTCCTCTCCCGTTTTTGATTTCAGTGGTCTAGTTCCACACAAATTTCGAGAAACAATCTATGACGACTAGAATCAGTTTGAAATTTCGATTTTAGTGAGCGAAAAATCTCATTTCGGCCAAATCAATCTGCCAAAAGTCATCTATTCCTTTGATATCTGTACGGCGTCGAGAATAATTTTTTCCAATTGGTTTATGTAGTTCGTTGACAAGTTGAATTTTGTCTTTGGAAGTCATGACGACTGATGGTGAAGATGTGTGAACCCTGCTCTTTTATTATGGTTATGCTTGAACTACATTTTGTATCTTGTTGATTTCCTTGATAGTAAATTGTACCTTGGAATTTATTTCTGTGATTTGTTTGGAGATGTCGCCTTGAAATTGGTTTGATGGGTTATTTCTTTTTTGTGTTGCTTGGCTAGTTGATATGTATGTATTATGTATGTATTATGGTCCTGTGAGTTCATAAATAGAATGTTATTATTGTAGAAATAAATGATTTTTATTCAAAATGTTGCTGTTGTTTCAATCATTATTTAAGGAGATGTCATACTAACATTATATCAGTCATGTCTATGATATTAACACTAACGAGTCGTTTTTCGACGCTCTCCATCGATTTCAATCCACCCATTCGATTAGATTCTGATTCTTAGTATACTTTGGCTTTGCTCAGTTTTCATTCATACAACAGTATACCCAACATTGAAGAAGATATACTACTATGAAAACGCTGAAAAAATTAAACTGGAAAGCATCGATATCCCTGTTAGATCTTACGAGTTTGGTGACATTGAAAAATTAATAAACAAATAAATCACGCCTAAAACGTTCAAGGAAAACGCAGAGGATTTTTTCTATCTAAAATCGAATAATAATACGCTAAGAAGTGAAATATTCTGTCTGAAACACTCGATTGATTTCCGACTTGCAAATAGTTTGGCTCACATACTGGGGTTTTCATCTACTGTTCTCAAATCAAACGAACATTACGAATCCGAATCACCTGTGGATATCATTAGAGTACGCACCATACACATAGATAGCAATATTACGTTTGCAGCCTTCAACAACGACACACTGACTCATACGATATACGAAATTGCTATTGGTGTTGATCCTGGGTACGCAATTGACGAAAAACCCAATCACCCCATTTACCCACCTATTGCACATAGAGACGAAATAAACAATATCAAGCTACGAATGCTTCGACCATCTTTCTAGGCTCATTGATTTCCGAAAGGAAGAAATGATAATTTGTTTGGAATTGAAGCGAAAGTATGGTGTTGACTATTTATAAAAATAATGCACCTCCATACCCCAGTCAGTCTTCACCAAGACCTTCAGTAGTCGATAACTATTGACAACGGAAAATAAATCTTTTCTGGAATCTCTTGGTTATCATGTTGTCCAATCAAGTGTTCAACATTTTCCGAAAACCAAAAATCGATGAGTCCATGCAAACGGTAGAGTGTCGTTCCTACTATCCTTATGTCAAGTCTTTTCGCAACAACGATGTTATTGAAATCAACATGAATCAATCTGATGCCTACGATGCTTTGAACGATAGTATACTGTTCATCAGTGAAAAAGTTGAGACAACCAAAGGGGTGCCTTCATATTTCAATCTGCTAGTAATGAGCAGAGTGGTAAGGAATAAGAAGTAGTTCGTGAACTTGGAGTTGTTAGTACTGTTAGAGGCTTTCTCATCTACACCAACGAAGATATAAAACACTTGGCCACCTTCGGTTGGACTTTTCCCAACAATACAGGCGTCATCAACACAACTCATCTAACTTCCAACATGTTCATTCCCATCAAGCATTTTTTGAATATTTTCAACGAATATCAGTGTGTCTCCTATGGTTAAAATACCATTCGATTAGTACGAGTTGTAGATGATAGAAACTGTTTCAAAATAGAAGAGACTCCTGCGGCATTAACACCGAAAACGGAAGTTAAATTGGAGATTGAAAATATCGAACTGAAAGTTAAACGAATCTTTCCGAATGATCAAATTAAATTGCAACTTTTGAAAGCTATCCAAACAGACACTCCTCTTCTTATACTGTTCAGAAAATGGGAACATCATGTGCTGCCTACTCTCATACAAGCTGCAAAAAATGAAGACGCCTTCGTTCCTCGAAAGCCCTCGCTATGTGATTGTATGTTTCCAAAAAAATCGAGATTACTCTAAAGTCAACAATGATCCAACAATATTCAATCATTTAAATATCACCAATATAACGCTCACTCTAAACGGTGAGAATTACCCCAAGGAAAATATGCATTTGAATTACAAAGGGGAATTTTTCGCAATGTCATTTCGACTACTCACAATTTGGTCTCAGCTACGAATTTACTAATCAACATAATCCTCTTCTCTGAGTTCCAACGTCTTTACGGAAAAAGCTCTCTTCGTCATCGATTGTTCCAGAAGGGATGAGAACATCAAAAGTTCCAGTGTTGATGTAAAACTTAAAATCGAAGCATCCGAGAGATTTCCTCAAAATACGAGAGCCTATTGCATTATTGTGTACGACACTGTTATAGAACATCTCCCACTCAGCGAGGTATTCCTCTGGCTTTGTGGAATATAATCAATTGGATGCTATCCTTACGGAAAATCTACAAGGTGTCGATGTCATTTATGTGCGGGGACATCAAAAACATGACTTTCTAACTGAAAAATTCCACGAGTTGAATATACATACACGCGTTGTGAATTTGGAGGGCTATGACAATACAACATGGACAGTTCCTACATTTGACAACAACGAAGGGGTCTCACCCTGTATGCATCACATTCGCAACCGAACCAACTACAATTAGAGTCTCCGAAACGTAGATATTTTATACAAATTGCTTTGTAATATATCACCAAAATGAAATGTATAATAAATTTCTATTCAAAATCATTTCTGCTTTTTTATCTAACCTCAACGCTTTTTGATAATATACCCTCAACAAAATAGAAAACATATGCAAAACGGTGGAAAACGCACGCAAAAGGAATGAAAACGCACGCAAAACGAACGAAAACGCACGGAAAACGAACGAAAACGCACGAAAAACGAACGAAAATGCACGCAAAATGGTCGAAAACGCACGAAAAATGTTTGAAAATGATCGAAAACAGTCGAATGCAAAACGGTCGAAATTTATGCAAAACAACGTATTTTGAAATGTCATTGTGGAATACTTCGCTCCCCTATTGCCCTCACGTTGAGTCCATAATGCGTAACCCCTCAACACTTTTGGGTGTCATCTTCTCCTGATGATGTTAACTTGATTAACAAAGATGTGACTTGGTGTCTTTCTGATATGTTGGAACGCACTCAAAACGTAAGTACCCTCCTAGTCATTACCATACAATTTTTATCGAGTCGTTCACGTTAAATTTTAAAACCGGCAACACTACCTTGCCTCATAAACAACGATTTATCTTAAACCGACAATACCTGCTGCGCTAGGAACGTAAAACCTCGATATCATCTCTATCTCTCTTTACCTCGATTACGTCACATGCGTCTCTCACTCTTCCACATACATACACACCTTCATATGAAATAATAATTATTTCCCAAATGTAACTATATTTTTCTATATGTTTGATATCTGTTTAAAATCTGTTTTTCCATTAATCAGCTGTCGCCCCCATACGAACGACAACTCTCAGAAGTTGAGAAACTTGTGCGAGCTAAGGACTAAAAATATCTGGTCGAAGCAGGAGTCGAACCCACGGTCTTCCGATCGTGAGATGGGCGCACTACCACTGCGTCCAATTCCACAACATGATAATAATTATTACAACTACCCTAACATTCTACGGAAAAAAAATCGGTCAAGTATAATGAATAACTCAATTTCGGTCCCGACAAAACTAACGCTATAAATACCCATCATTCGCTATTACTTTCAATATCTCACATTGGTGTAGAGGCTAAGGACAATGTCTACCACGCGGACGTCGTGGCTTCAATTCTCATGCAATTTTTTTTATAATTAGGATCACGTCACAAGGGGGCCCAAGGGGTGATGCGGAGTCTCAAGAGGGCCTGAGCAGTGATGTGATGTGAAATATTATAAACTATATAAAATCAATTTAACAATGTTGCCCTATCTATTAGTCTTGTATCAATTTTTCAACGTTTCCTTATGTGATAGTCAAGTGAATTTGATAAATGAAATATTATTTCAACAAGCTATTTAGTATACTATTTGGTATTGGTCCAGCATCGTTATTCATAATATTATTATGTTTACTTATCTCTACACTCTCAGAGGCTTCTAGATGCCTGTTTTTGTTAACTTGTCTAACTAATCCTAATGAACTGAAATCTACGGTTTCGTTGCAGAATATAATAAGCAACTACCAATTTTTCAAGTAGTTTCATATTTTAAATGTGATATGTGTTCCTTATATCTTACTCGCAGTCTTATTCGCAGTCTTTTTAATTTCGTAAATTCCAGACTTTTCCGAATTCTCGACTTTGTCTTTTGGACTTCCTGAAAGGCTCTGTAGTGTATGCATCGTTTCAAAAACTACCGTCATAGCTAGTTCCTTGAAAATATTTCCAAAGTTCTTCGTGTATTGGTGGTATAGAACTAAGATATATTTATCTTAGTTTTTGTCCTTTCTAAAAGTCTAGATTTTGTTCATCCTCAACCTAAACTTCTTCTTCCTTATTATGTCATCTACAATACTCCTCGAGAAACCGTTAGTGACTGCTATTTCCTGTATTGTACGTTTTTCTTTTGTGAACCTCTCATGTGTTGAAGGTAAAGTCAAAAAAAGATGCATTAGAAAATTCAACCCAGTACGTTTGTGCTAGATTTGTAAATATGATTAGTGTGATTTTCCTCTTGAAGGCGATAACTTGGTGATCGAAACACTTGTCGAGTCGTTGAAATAACGCTTTGGTGTTGGGAAAAACTCCAGTAATATTTAAAATACTTTTGTATAATTTCTACAAAGTTTATTATTTGTTATGACTGGTTTAGGTTAATAAAACGATTCTCAAGCGACTTGAGAATGGTCTAACAAACTGAAACCGGTCGTAACAAATGATAAAATCAGTAGAAATTATCCTACAATAGCTTCTGAAATACGGAGTGTTGAAATTGTGATGTGTCCACTACACTAAACATCACATATGTCTATAATTGTTATTGAAATTGACTACAATTAGATTATAGTTTACAATTGAAAGATAAGTAATTTTTAGGAAAATATTTATTACCAAAAATATAACGGAGAAAAAAATTTACTTATATGGGTTCATCGATACGGTGATTGTTTCTTGTGGACTTCAGTGAGATTATTTGTATATTCAGATTGATTGATATGCTCACATTCAATCTTGCTCTATGTGTAACGGTGGTTTAAGCCCTATATCCGGACGATAGATTTTCATTCTGTATCGTCCAACCCTTGCTAGAAATCCCACGTTGAAAGGTAGGACTTCAATAATCTCTGCTCGCACAAGTTTCAACTTCTGAGGGTTGTCGTTTGTGGGAGGAACCAATAGCTAGCTAGAACATATTCTTCAACATGATTTATTTTTTGAACGATTATTTGGCATGTAGGGTGACAAAGTCATGAACATTTTTTTTATTATAATTGATTGTCAAAAAAGTCACAAAATATCTCTATATTATCATGAATATTGGAACTATCACCGCTGAGGTTCAATTTCTTCCGTATTGTCTAAGCAGGCATTTGCAGATGTGATGCCTAATTTTCTTCATTTCACTTATAAATTTTTTTCGAGCTGTTTTAAAAAATATATTGTGAGAAAATGATACTTGACAGTTACGTTTTCATACATTCGTACATCTTTGATACATAACGGAATCGTTTCAAAAACTACACACTTACAGAAAACTTCATGATATCCATTAAAATTGTATCAGTAATAATTTGAAAGTTCTTCTGTATACTTGACTCTTGTGGTAACACTCGGTTCTTTGATAAAACTCATGTGGTGAAAGGTATTACCCTAATCTAGGAATTGGCTGGGAACATAGAAAATTGATTTGTTCCTGAAAAAAGTCTAGTTTTTGAAAAAAATTAAAGAACTATCTACAATGTCATCCCCTAAGTATGCACCATATTGGAACTTCTTTATTAAGACTTTTTCGACAAAAAGTTATTGTTGGTAAGGGTTTGTATATCCCGTAAAACTAAATGTGCATCAACGAAATACAGTAAAACACTCGTAATATACGAGGAACCCTCAAATATTTGATTTTGAGACAAGAGTAAAGTACTCTTATTTCGGAAAATCTCGGGAAATGTCATTGAGAAAAGTTATTCATCATTAAAAAATAAATCTAGATTTGAAGTCATGGCGATCTAAGCGACGTTTTACTTATTACACATTTTTTCAAAATGGGAATTACGAAAAGAAAAATTTGCTCAAACGATAAATATACAGCATCCTGTATACGACGTTTCATTGTAAAAGCCTGCAATATCACAAATTACACAACTATGGTGTTAACGACGGCAATATTTTTTTGAAGAGTAAAATAGTTTTCAAAGATTTGAGTGCAAAGTTATTTTTATTTTTTGGTAACTCCGACAATTGCTCAAAATCATACAGTATTGTATAGATAACAAGAACTCAATATTCAATAATATTACATCACAAAACATCAAAATAAAATAGGTATTTTGGAACAAACTTCTTGATTTTCTGAAGATTTTCTTGTACAAAATAATTCTCCAAAATAATCTCCAGAAAATTAATCAGTTTGTTTCAAAATACCTATTTTATTTCGATGTTTTGTGTTTTGATATTATTCAATATCAAATTCTTGTTATAGTACTGTATAATTTTGAGTAATTTTTGGTGCTCACCAAAAATAAAAATAACTTTGCATCAAAAACATATTTTACTCTTCAACAAAATTGACCGTGGTTTACACCATAGTTGTGTAATTCGTAATATTACAGGTTTTTAAAATAACCGTCTTATACAGGATGCTGTGTATTTATTGTTTCAGCAAATTTTTCTTCGTAGTCCCCATTAAAAAAAAAATGGGTGAAAAACATAAAACTTCACTTAGATGGCCATGATTTCAAATTTATATGTATTTTTCAATGCTGAAAAACTTTTCTGAATAATATTTCCCTAGATTTTTCAAAACAAGAGAATTTTACTCTTGTCTCAAAATCAAATATTTGAAAGCTTAATGTATTTTGTTGGTGCATAATTAGTTTTAGGGTATGTACAAACTTTTATCAAGAATAACATTTTGTCGAAAAATCCTTAATAAATGAGTTTCCCATATGGTGCATACTTTGGGAATGACACTGTATAATACAAAAAATGAAATTAAATGCTCATTTTATCGCATACTGCTTCAATATTTTCTAATTCATCGGGATATATTCAGTTCAATATAACTAGGGACCAACTTACTCCTGAAACGTTGAATAAATTATATGAATACGTTGATTTGATAACATCTAATAAACATTTTGTGACATGTTGCACAATATCAAAAAAAATCTGGAGTAAATACTCGCGAAACGAAATGAAAACCACCGTACGAAAACCCTCTTTACAAACGATAATCCCATGTTATGTTTTTATTTCATCTCTGTTTATTAATGGAGATTAGAGTTTATGTGTGAGGAGGATTCTACTGTTATCATAATTTTAAATCAGGGGGTTTCATATGCATAATACTGAATTTTTCGAGGTTGATTTTTTTTAAGAATTGAGAAGGAGAACCAATACCAAAAAAAAATTAAAGTTACCACTGTTTCTTGTTTCAGATTCTACTACAATATATATTCT
>WOGP01005237.1:0-14410 GCA_015342065.1 Leptinotarsa undecemlineata | reverse complement strand
ATGTCGCAATATTTCCCAGCGTTGTTCAAGCGTATACACAACCATATTCGTTCAGCGGAAGGATAAAACTAATAATCTGTCAAATCAAACATGAGCTAAGTGTTACCATTCACGAAATAAGCACTAGTTGAAAAAAAAACATTAGATGGCAGACCCGTTACAAGTAGGTATATGATAAAAAAATGCTATGAGATGAATTTAGATGGGTTTTTGTGCAGTGAGTTTACTGTATGAGCTAGGCTATAGGGTCATAAAACTTAAATGTGGTTTTTTGTGTTGTGTTTACTAGTACTTAGGAGTACAGTATCTATATTTGTTCTTTTTTAACTACTACTACTGGCAGTTTTTTTCTAATATGAGTTGAATTACCATATAATTTTGTTGACACGTCAATAAGAGTACTTCGACCACGCCACTGAAGATGACAGCCACAGTTGCAGTTGAAACGTTTGTAGATTGTAAACAAAGAATACAACGAAAAAACCCGGAATTCGTACAATCCTTTTAGTCTTTTTGAAATCCATGAAAAATATTTTACTTTGTTCTTGCGGTTGATTTATAAAACGACTTTGATTCTTTTTTTTTTAGTAAATTCAAATTTAACAGTCCCAAACAGTCTACATACAAAGCTAATACTGATAAAGAATTCCCATTGCTTCTTGGGCCTAGCAAAAATATTTATTCTCAAAAATCGATGAAATCGCCTACACTTCTCAAGCCAGAATTTATTTATTCTCAAACAGGTAAAAACCTCATTACATGAAAATAATAATTTGTATAACAAGTGTCAATATACCCTAAGAGCAAATCATAAATAGAATTCTAATACCTATAGATGAATACAGTTACATTGTTCTAGAAGTACCTACTACACAAAGCCGAATGGAAGGAACAAACACAAGGAAAGTTATTCTAAGCTTGAAAAGTTTACAAATGTGATATCTGACATTAACAGGAAGTTGTTATTTTGATCATTGTCATGATGGATGAACAGTTATTTGTTGATACATAATATGGTACATCGAAGAACTGAATAAGTCTTGTTCTTTTGGGAATTCTCAGTTTAAGTAAAAATTCGAGAATGGGGCAGTTAAATTTATATGTTTTGTAGCACATTAACGCTATACTTGCCCGTCTTCTATATTCTAGACTGGTTATTTTAAATTCATTTCCTAGTGCTACTGATCTAGACAACTATTATAGTCCGGGTATACTTTATAATTTTTGTAATATAAATATCTCAGAAATCTGTTTTGAATTTTTTCTGATCTATTTTTATGGAAAGGATGCCACATTAAAAGGCCCTTATTCAAATTTAAGTCTGACCAAATTATGTGTAGTAATCGCTTTAATATCATTGAAATGTGCACTTTTTCTCATTACTAATACCATGATTTGTAGTGCCTGAGATGCCATGTAATCCAAATGTGGTTTATATGAATTGGTCAATACTTGATGAAAATCCGTAACTAACTTATTTAAAAACACTTTCTTGTGAGATTTTCACTACACATCTAGTGAAAGTGTTTTCTGAATACGTTTGTGACTTTATAGTATATACCCAAATCTTTGATAGTCTCTACAAACAAAGACAAACCAGACGTAAAAAACAAAAATTATATCACTCATCGCATTTCTACTGCCAAGGAAGGAGTGGTATTGTCTGTACGAATTCAATCAGAACAGCTAAATAAAAGACTAAGTACCGGGTCCAATAATGCGATATAACCCACAAAAATAATTAGACCTACTATGAATTTCTTACCTCTCACTGAGAGTATGACAGCTGTATACACATTCAGTAACTATTTAGTTTTATTACGTCATTCAAATCAACTTCCTACATACTATACCTCAGTAACATACAAAAAACGGGAATCCCCAATTGAGAATAAAAAAGTGGCGGCGGATATCAACAATGTTCAAACACAACTGAAATAATTAACAAATAAAAGTACTTCAACTCCTATGTCGAAAAATCAACCACAAGACAACTGGAAAAAGTACAATGCAGAAGAAAGGATAACAGAAAACAAATCATAAGAGGAAATAACCAGAAAACAACCATTAAAGGAGTCACAAAGCTCATTACTTTACTCAAGGATAGACTGTGAGACAATAGCGGATATTCTCTGTGCAGATTTAACAAAACATTTTCCTGAAGCCAAATGTGAATCAATAGCCCCAAGGCAGCCCAACATTTACTCATCCTTCAAGGTAACAACTTTCGACGACCACTTCAGAACGGCGATAAATCCAGATATTTGGCCGGATGGAGCGTGCATCAGCAAGGATTACTTCAGTTCAAGTTCAGATACCAAGCAGAAGAGCACATATGGCAAATGAGATCTTGCCGAAACGTGATAATGTCAAAGATGAATGGATATATACCTGGGATGACACTACTTCATCATGTAACACCATCCATGAATGACTAATCCAAAACCACAACTTAAATCTTTCCTAGTGAAATAATTTGAGAGTATACTGGACGGACACATAATAATAATAATAAATGAATTTATTGACAGCAGAAATAACACGATACAATTTAGAAAAAAAAAGTACAAACTTATCAATATGATACAAGATTGAACAGAGTTCATTCTTCCTCTTGCAACAAACATCAAGGGTTGTTTTATATGCATACCCCCTGAAAAATCTCTATTATAACTTAAATTCCGTTATTCATCCTTAAAAACAAAGCTTTCATATAGGAATTTCAAATGAATTGAAAATATATATTAAAACAACAAAACTTAACAAACGCTCATCAAATCGAAAGATTCACCTTTACATAACCTTGTAGAGAAAATCATTCAATCCCTCCAATATTGTGTTGGCCGTAATTCTTGATATAGAAGCATTTGACATTGCACTACCTGAACCTATAGGAACAGCCTTAACTGAAAAAGGTTAAGAAAAACCACAACTGGCTAGATCTACGCCATGCTCCTAAACAAAACAGCAACCGTGACTCTTCAAAACAGAGTACTATCTATCCCCTCCCCCCTACTGATAGTCTGACATCCTTGACAGGAGAAAATAGAAAAAAGAAAATAACATTTGTCTAATTTCTACTGAGTTCATTATTTGTTAGAACCGGTTTCAGTTAATTTTCAAGTTACTTGAAACCGAAACCTGTCGTAAGAAATAATAAACTTGTAGAAATTAGACAAAAGTTATTTTATTTATTCTATATGAATTTCTACAAAATAAATAGGTCATCAATCGAACAAACTTGACGGAAGAGAAGTAGATCTGCAAGCTTATACAGGTAACCTAGTCATCCTGGCAAATATCGCACCAGGAAAAGTAGCCTACAAAGAAGCTGAACGTTGTTCACATTTGGTGCTAGAGAGAGATCTGTAAAATGCAAAACTGGAATAATATCTTGTAGTAGGAAGAGAAATTTGGATGATTTATTCAATAATATACTTGAATACTCTTCTTTGTGAGGATTTTTACATTTCTTTCATGTCTTTTGTATCCATACATATCATTTTTTAACTGTTCAATCTTCAATCATATGTGTGCTGTCATTGTTCATGTTTTTTCTATATGATGCATTCATCCTTGCGTTTTATTAACCTGTTACAAAATATACTGCCGTTACTTAATGAAGTGAAATAAAGTATTGTTTTTTTATTGAAAAATAAGTAACGAACATTTTGACAATTTTGTAGTAGTGAGATACCATGGTTGTTTAGGCAAATAGTTCTTTATTTTTGAAGTACATACAATTAGTTTTGTCTCTATGGGAATACATTCGATTCAGAAGTATCCATATTGTGTGTTTTGACAGATGTATTTGTAAAGAGCATACTCTAAATGAAAGAAAATACATTTTTGGCTATTTCTATGACGAAAATTAAAGAAAATAAAGGATTGTACAAAATTTCGACAATATCCGTTTATATATGACTTCTCCGACCCAAGTATATGTTTTTAGAGCACTTCTTGACTTCTCCAGAAAAAATATTTTTTAGTTATTAAACAAAGTTCGTTAAACTTATTAGAAAACCTGAATTCAAACCCCACGTGAATAAATCCGAATTAGAAACTATCAATGTTACTCCAGAGATTCATTTTATATTGATATATCAGATGAGATATACACAAAAAGAGTTCTGAAACCATAAGAGAGTATATTTCAGCTCCAACTCTAACAAAATGAACTTTTGTTGGAAGAGAACAGAGCAACATCTTAAATTACAAATATTTACAATTGTGTACAACACTAATTTGGCCATCTATCATAACACTATTTAATTATATGTTTTACATGATTCAAAAAGTATGACGCAAGACAATACATAACTTACCCTAAAAAAATTAAATAACTGCATTTCATTAACTTATAATCACAATGTTTTAAGAATTCACTATTTATAAATATATACAAATACCTATAGTATTTTTATACTATATTTACAACTAAACTGGATGTTCCTGCTCACTTAAAGTGAAAACAGGCCGCTTTTCTCAAACTGGTTTTTCTAATGTTTTCAAAAGATATTCCTCATCTTATGGGAATTCACCAACAAAATTTTCTGTGATTCATTTGATGCTGCAGAGTTGGTATTGAAAATGTTCAGAATGAATATTTAAACTTTGATCATTTTCGAGATATAATTCGATAAAATTTTAATATAGCACTGAACAAGTTATTCTAAGTTTTGCATTAGAATCAGTTAAAATGAATGTCGAACAGATTAGAAATGAAGCAAATTTAAAAAAAGGAACCTGTTCCCACTTTGTTCAATTTTTTCGAACACCTTGCATTCTACACATTCCATATATAGGTACACATCACATCCTAGAAACTGATGAAGATACTACTCGAAAACATACAATTAAATGAAAATTTATATGTCACATCAACAAAGCCATAAAAAATTGAGGAAAACAGGTAATATTGAAAGTGTATGAAGAAGGATTTGTTGCACCAGTTTCTCATTTGACCACCAAACTTCGACGATTAACCAGTGCGCTTTGGTAGAAAATAAAACATTGTGATGTGTATTATGCAACTTGCCTCAAAATTTTTTACCAAATATGTCTAAACACAAACAATCGATATTACTTTCTGTTATGAACTATTTTTTTTATATTCTCTATATGTTAGGGATTATTTTCAACTTACAATGTATCAAGTCCCTAAAGAAGTAATGAGTTTATGAAGGTAAAAGGGCTTTCCTACTAACAACTTAACAATGTGTTTAGAGATTAATTAATTGTTTGTTCATGAATGCTGTAATTAAAATGATCACCAGCGAAATTAATAGTAAAGAAATTTTGTTCACATGAATAATTCTACCTGAAGATATGTAATGGAATCGGCGGATACTTGATGAAATCCATAACATTCAAGAAACACTTCATTTTGAAATTTTCGAGTGTGTATATAAACGCCTGGACACGCCTGAAGAGGCTATTGTATTGCGAAACAAGTGTCGCGTTTTTGTAAAACTATTTAGTGAATAATCTCCTAATGAAGTGTTTTTTGAATACTACCTTAACACTGTAGGCGATCACCTAGTTTTTAGGATGCAATGTGAATAATATCCCCTGAACCTTTATATTAAAACCTTTCCATTTGTATGAAAACCAAAACCGTTCTTTCAGTAAATCAGTTCCCAAATCTCTTTTCTCTTTGAGTTCACTCCATTTTATATTCAACACTAATTCCTCAATAATACAATGGACCAGTAATGAACTAGTATACTTCTGAAGTTGAGAGAATAGGAAAAAATCTCATTATGAACATGTGAAGGCGGCTTCCACTTCCGTGATTCTGAAAAAAAAAGTTTATTGAAAAAATATTTTTTAAGTATTCTGATTACATTTGGCGCAACTTGAAGTTACAGAAAAAATAATAGCACACCTATAATAAATACCTGAAAGAATTTCTACTGAATAATAGTGTTTGTAATAACTGCAATTGATTTTTCTATTTCGACTTGGGGGTCTGAACCGTGGCTTCAATCTAATTTTGAAACGAGATGAAGTGGATTATCTACGATATATCCCATTCACAAAAAAATTATTCTTGAAAGAAAAACGGATACTAAAAAAATTCATATTTGGAAAATTGAATCAAGTTCACTAAAATTGAATTTATTGATTTTGGATTTTATCGATCCTCTAATCTCCAACACCTTCCCTTGGTACACCTATATTCATTATTATTCGAAAATACTCACAAATTAGGAAGAAGCAAATCTGAAGCTCTAATTCTTCATATTCTGCATCAGCTCCCGCCTAGCTTTCTTTTTTCTACAGTCCGGACAGAACCACTGACCCTTTGGGGGAACCATAATGCCGACACACTCAAAATGAAACCATTCGATTGCACAGTCAGAAGCATCGCAACCTATCATCTCAGATACCTCGTCATAAGGACATTGGCAATAACAGTAGAGCTGCGGTTGAGCAGGTTTTGGCGGTAGTACAGCTTGCTCTTCTGAACTGGAGTCATTTGAGTCACTATCACTATCTTTTTCGTCAGGACCGCGGCTCAGCAGCCGTATGGGGGGGATGGTAGGTCTAGGCCTTGGCCTTTGGACTCTAAAATCACTGAGGTGAGTACCCGTTCGAATTGAGATAGGTTCAACTGTAGGTTGGGGTAGAGGCGCTGGTTCTTGAGGAATTGTTTTAATGGTTATTGGTGGGACAACCATAGGTGACGTTGGAGTCTGTGGTACCTGTAATTACATTTAAACTTTTCATTTTATCATTGAAACTGAAGTGAATATTTAACGATACTGTAACGTCGACCTCTCAAGTTGAAACGAAACATATTTCTAAAATTTTTATGCACACACTTTGTTATATTCATTTTCCTTATTAACATGCTGAGATATAAATGTCCAACATTATGTTTATTTTATTACATTATCTAATTATATCGCAACTTATTTTATTCTTATTCTAAAATTCACTGAAATCAACATTTTTACAATTTGTAATGTTTTAAAATTAAATATGTATTGGGAAATTATACCATAAAACTTAATGAATACATGATCTAAAAAAGAGAGATCATAGATTGTTAAAATATTGCAATGTGAATGGGGAATGTTCCTCAATTTGGATTATTACAGCAAATGCAAGTTTGAACAAAATGAAGTTGAGTTCAATTCATGAGTTTTTAAATTCACTTGTATTCAAATTGATGTTTCAAATGTTGGGTTTTAATTTTTAAAGGGATTTGTTTCTAATTCACATATTGGCAACAGCGCCTAAAATGCTAGATCGGAGTTCTGGTTAGTAGTATGCTACAAGAAGAAGAATCATGTCAATAGTGTCAAATTAAGGCAAAATATAAATTATAGTTCAATACCACCTCCACAAGCCACATAAACAACAGTTGTTTTGTTATTTATCTATATAGAGGAAGAAGTGTTAGGAATCACACGTTAAAAGGTAAGACCTCGTTAGTCCTTAGCTCGCACAAGTTTCTCAACTTTTGAGAGTTGTCGTTCGTATGGGGCCGACAGCTGATTAACGGAAAAACAGATTTTAAACATACAGAAGATAGGTTAGGTGCACAAAATGTCATGTCACAGAATGTCTCGGAACATAAGTAAACAGAATAGCACACCTCTGAAATATGTCATCTTTGTTCGTCTCATGCAGGCAACAGATTCATTGTCCTTTATAGCTATAAGTTGCCAAATGGTGAAATAGAAACGAATTCCTTTAAACGTTGAATGTATTATTTCATTCCTATTTTTAGGTATTTAAATACAAACTTCATTTCCAGTATTTTTTAAATTTTGTTTTCATTTCTGCTTGTGTGTTCTTCACTAATTTTTTAAAGAAAAAGGTTGAAATAATAAGTTTAAAATGCGTTGTTATAGAGCTCTTTTATGAAAACTACTTGATTTTCGTCAGGAGAAACATTCCCAATTGGAAAGAGAAATGATAATTGCACACCTACAAATTCACAGAAAACGTAACAATGTCCCACTGTTTTCTGAAACATTCCGCATTGACGCGTGTTCTACTTACCACCTTTCATTTTTTGATGATGCTCACTTGGTCATTGTACTTGGTTATTGTGTAAAACGTTTTCTTAATAGTTTCATTTTAGACCAGAGGTACCAAATTCTACTTACCAAATAAATAACAAAATGAAATTTTCAATAGTTTATGCACATATACTGAGCCTAAAATAAGGGTTAAAGAAAATAAATGCATTCACTTTTGGTACTTTTGAAATTTATTAAATTAAAAATAGTTTTATTGCTACATTTCACACAATATACCATAATAGATATCCTACAAATCAACCTATATCGTTGCACACCCCTTTTATTTCGAAAAAACTTGATATTATTGAATCTCTGAGAAAAATTATCACATATGTGACACTTTATGTTAATACCTACCCTTAACATTAACTGTGTCTGAAGATTAGGGTTAGAGTAACAACCTCTTTGAAATCTCGAATAAATTTAATTCGAATTGTATGTATTGTGGTTCAATATATTTTGCATTCACAACGATACACCATAACAATACTCTGACATCGACCAATATCTTTGAACTGGCACGAAATCATCTGTTCTCAATAAACTTTAAATGAATAATCGAAAAATATATGACCTCTGTTCAAACTGTTCTAGATTTCAGGATTTTAGCCTGTCACCGCCGAGTGTCTGGCATCTTCAGAGATCTGTGTTGTAGTTTCCAAGATTGGAGGTGGTGTTGTTACAGAGACTTTCTAGACAGTACCTATCAGATACTGAAAATAGTGCATGTTTCAAGTATAATCATTTGTCAATGATTATACTTGAGAAGTTGATAATCAGAAATCTTGTATTCTCGTAAAATACATCAATACTATTCATAAGTCCACCATGAAAATACAGCATTTTCAGAAGTCAATAAAGGAAAAGCGAGATCCCAATGCAAATCCTGCATTCCGTGTTTCTGACGCAAAGTATATATCTCAACATCATCAAAACGAATAAATCGAATTCAATGTGTCTAGCCTGGTGTGCCTCATAAGCGATAAAACAGACAAGACCTCAGAAGATGCCAGCCGCTCGCACTAATGAAGCGCCAGCAAGAAAAGGTAACAGACGGCGGCTAAAAACCTAAACCCATAAACAATTTCAATAAAAAAAAAAATTGTTCGAAAACTAGCAAATGGTATTACCAATGATGTATAATTGAAGTTGGACTAGAAAATAATGAAGAGATCGTTGAACAAAAAAGCTATAACAGGTTACTTACTGAGATTTCATTAATCAAAACTTAAATATATAACATTCCAAAAAAAAACATAGATTATATAAAAAATTACAAAAAAATTAACGCTAAATTTTGATTTGTTAAAAATCAATCCCAACAAGATATATGACTGATTATAATTCCCGTATGTAAAATAAATTAATTACAATATGCTCAAACTCCATTACTTGAGGTACTTCAAGTTATTATTCTACCAAAAATACCCCTATGGCTAAAATCAGAACTGTTCAGTCACATTTCGCAACTAGGATAGCCTATTTAACGCTTTTACTCTTTCGATACAATGATAATCAGAAAATCATGCTAATATGATAGGTGTCAGTCTTTTGTTTTTACATATATCTGTACTATGAAACCATATCGTTCCAAGTGGCATTCTCACCATTACTTGAAGACACTACAACAAATTACAAATATATAACAAACGCCATCTTCACAATCTCAGCTGGTACCTGTTGGTTTAGGCATTTTGTCCTTTGGTCCCCAGACTCTTATCGTATGGTCGTCAGAAACGGAGACCAGCATATTGTGGTAGACGGGATTCCATGCAACACAATTTACAGTTTTAGCATGGCCTTGGAGAATGGCTAACGGTTGTTCGTTTCTTATGTTCCATACGTACACCTTGAAAAAATATGCAAACCATATTAAATACAATAGTTGATTAGGTTCAGATTAGTTGCATATTGTCTATTAACAAATTCAGCCAGGAGAGGTCCAAATCATGTTGAATAAGTTTTCAAGGAAGGTTAATGAACTTTCAGAAGTTCTTCAAAATTTCTCTTTCATGACTCTGTAAAAGACTTTTACTTACATTCATTCAGTAAATTTCAATTTCATATTTAGTTGACCATTACATTTATTTGATACAAAACATCCACACAGAAATTATACTGGTATGAAGAAGTTGATAAAAATGTTTAAGTGAAAATTGATAACAACTTTTGATAATAAGGAAATATAAACATTTCAATAATTATAATTTTTTGATCATAATCGAACTAAAAAAATTATTGAAACTTTTTTTCAGAATAATTATTAGAATTTTTTAATAACTGATCATTACTTTTCTGTAGATTCTTAGTATCAAATGATTCAAAGTCATATTAATAATCATTTTAAATGATTCCAAAGATGAAATATCCCATGATTTATTAAATATTACCTTTATAGATTTATTAAATTAAGGATAAATTATATTTCTTTGCCTTTTAGTGCAGGATGACTAAATTGTAATGATATATCTAATTCGAGAGAGAATATGAGCATTATAAAATAGAATTTGTGTATCTAAACAATGTATTCTTCTGATTGCTTCCACTTGTAGTTCAATCAATTCATCAATTTTATTTACGACTTTCAAAATTTAAATATTCATCAATTATTAGACCTAAATATTCATGTTTTTCAACTTGGTTGATTAATTTGTCCTTAATTTCATATTATATTGTTCATATTTTTTGCTTGAAGATCATGAAAACGGTCTTTTCTTAGTTGATTGTTAAATTGAGGTCATTTAACCATATTTCAATCTTTTTCATGTTGTTATTTATATTTATTTTCAATGAATTCTCATTTTTTCTGAATAAAACAGTAAAAGATCATCTGCAAATGAGAAGTAACCTTCTTAATAGTTTTTTTGATGAAAACATGTTTTGTTTCAAGTAATCACTATTTATAATAATAAAAACGAGTTTATTTTCCAATGAAACAGCTGTCCATCATAAGATAATAATTTTGACTTCTCAAGATATTCAAATAATCTTCAAAGTACTGACTTCTCGATAATTTTGAATGGAACTGGTGAAACCTAAATCGGTCTATGATTTATCATTTGGTATTTTTTCTCATTCTGAATAATGATTTCGATTCGGTAATTAGGTATCAACCTGTTGAAAAAGAAATACTATCAGTTTACTTTCTAACAGTTGTGATAATTCTGATTTAACTTTTATAACAAATTTATATCAACTCTGCCAAGTCCAACATACTAATTATTTACTCTGAATAATAAATTATTCCAAATTGTAAACAATTTGGACATCTACTGACCTGTGTTAGTCATATTTTGTTTCACTTATTCTTCAATTACATTATTTTCGTGGCTTAGAAATTGTATTTCTGAGAGAAACAATAAGATACTGTGAATTCCATCACTAAAATGCGATTTTATAAATATATTCACCTTATAATCTTCGCTACCACTGGCAATGAAATCGTGATTGGACCCGCCAAAAGTAGAATGAATGGTAAAATGTCCCTGAGTAACTCCTTGATATCGTCTAACTAAACATTTATCGTTCAAATCCCACAGATGGACACCTTGTGTAGCCACATTTAGAAGGGCTAGGTTGTCGTTTTTGTGGACAGTGAAAGACATAATGGGATGGTCTTCTTGTAAACTGGAAAAATAAGAAGGTGAATCTGAAGTTTTCAGCAATCATCAGAATTACTAGCTTATAACGTTTAAGATCATCTGGAAATAATATACTAGAATATTTCATTGTATTAAAAAATTTACCAATACACAAATAATGGACCAAGAAGTGATCCTTTTGAAACTTCTGATACAACCTTAATGGGACAAAAATTCAGCACAATTTCAATTTGCGTTCCATATAGCAGACCAGATCATCTGGAAACCCGAAATTCTCTCATTGGTTGGAGTTGATTAATCATTAGAGAAACCTTGACGACCATTAAAAAGATATTTGTAGTGCCAGCGTAAATGAGTTTTTAACAACTTAGGTATGGCAGACAATATTGAAATGTATTGATGATTTTTTCTCTTGAGTCATTCTTAAATGAAGATGTGACATAATTATTCCGTCATTTTTTAGAAAATTCAGATAATGGGGAATGTTCCTCAATTTGGGTTATTACACAAATGCAAGTATGAACAAAATAAGGTTGAGTTTAATTCATGAGTTTTTCAAATTCCCTTCGAAAAGTATTCAAATTGATGTTTCAAATGTTGGGTTTTAATTTTTAAAGAAATTTGTTTCTAATTCACATATTGGCAACAGCGCCTAAATCAAGTTGAAATAGTTTATACGTACCTTGATATTCTACTTTAAAAAAGGAGAATTATCTTTATAAATCAACAATTAAGGCAAAATTTCAAATATAGTTTAATATCACCTCCACAAGCCACATAAACAACAGTTTTGTTATTTATATAGAGGAAGATAGGTTAGGTGCACAAAATGTCGTATGTCACAGAATGTCTCGGAACTCGAAATGTAAGTAAAAAGAACAGCACGCCTCTGAAATATGTCATCTTTGTCTCATACAGGTACCAGATTCATTGTCCTTTATTAGCTATAACCGATGTTGCCAAAAGGTGAAATAGAAACGAATCCCTTTAAATCAAGGCGCCAACTAGCAAAGAAGTTGGACCAAAGAAGAGAAAAGTTACGGAAGAATTTAGAAGTTTTCAAGACAGGTGGACTGATAACTATTTTTTTGTGGAATTTAAAACAAAACCAATAAGTTTAATATGCAATGAATCGGTTTCTGTTATGAAAGAGTACAACATTAAACGTCACTACGACACTAAACATGCAAATAAGTTTGATAAGTACAAAGGACAATTTAGAAAGGACCAGGTCAACAACTTAAAAACAAAACTTTCAGCACAACAACAACAATTTACGAGAGCGAATTCAGAGTCAAGATGTTATGTTAAAGCGAGTTATGCAGTAGCTGCAATACTCGCAAAAAAATCAAAGCCATTTTCAGATGGTGAAATTGTTAAAGAGTGCTTGGAAAGTGTCGCGGAAATTGTGTGTCCAGAAAAGAAGAAGGATTTCTCAAAAATAAGCCTATCTCGTCAAACTATTACAAGACGTGTGGATGATATTAGCCTGCACATTGAAAATAATTTGAAAAAACGTGCATCTGAGTTTATATATTATTCTCTGGCATTGGACGAAAGTACGGATATGACAGATACCGCACAAGTGGCGATCTTTATCAGAGGTGTTGATGCCCACTTCAATAAAACTGAAGAACTAGCAGCATTGTATCCACTCAAGGATACCACTAAATCACGAGATTTATTAGAGGCTGTTCAATTAACCATAGGCCGCTTTTCGTTACGATTAAACAACTTGTCGGGTGTAACAACTGATGGTGCTCCAGCAATGGTTGGGAAACATGAAGGTTTGGTAAAACTGATTGAAAATGAGGCCTGTAAAGTTGGGAATACGTCGATGCTAAATTTTCATTGTATTATTCATCAAGAGAATTTGTGTGCTAAATCTCTCAAAATGGATCATGTTATGAAGGTAGTTGTCAAAATAGTGAACTTTATTAAGTCGAAAGGTTTGAACCACCGTCAGTTTCAAGAATTTCTTAAATCCTTGGACTCAGAATATGGTGATGTTTTGTTTTATGCAGAAGTAAGATGGCTGACCCGTGCCAAAATGTTGAAAAGAGTGTTTGATTTGAGGCAGGAAATACAATCATTTTTTGAAAGCAAATCCAGGAGTATTTCCGAGTTTCAAGACGAAGAGTGGGTGTCTGACTTTGCATTTCTGGTAGATATAACTAGCCACTTAAATGAACTCAATATTCGTTTACAAGGCAAATGTCAATTGATTAATGACATGTATGATCTTATTTCTGCCTTTCAAATGAAACTTGTGCTTTGGGAACAGCAGCTACGTACTAAAAACTTCACTCATTTTCCTATACTTTCAGAGCGACCAGATATCACATCAGAGATAGCGGCTAAATACGCATCTCTAACATCTGATTTAAAAACCGAATTCGAAAGCCGATTTCTAGATTTTAATAAGCATCAACTGCTTTTTTCTGCATTTGCAACACCATTTTCTACAGATGTAAGTTCCTTGCCGGGGCATTTACAAATGGAATGTTGCGAAATGCAATGTGATGCACAGCTAAAAGAGAAATTCAATCAGGTTGGCTTGGAAGAATTCTATAAAAATTATTTTAATAAAGAGAAATATCCTGCATTTTACAAACATGCTCTGTTCATGATTTCATTATTTGGCAACACTTACATATGTGAACAACTTTTTAGTAGAATGAAGCATATCAAATCTCAAATGAGAACACGGATTACTGACGCTCATCTTGAAAATTGTTTACGGGTAGCAACGACATCAGTCGAAGTTGA
>WOGP01005236.1:0-13310 GCA_015342065.1 Leptinotarsa undecemlineata | reverse complement strand
TTTTCAGGGATTTCAAATAAATTTATATTATATTAGACAATGGAAGTCCGAACTGATGTAATACACCACGAAACATTGTCAACCACCTTCAAACAAAAGACACCATATCTTTTTTCTGTACTCCTACCAATAGGTACTAGAAAAGGTCCAAAATAGTCCATTTCCTCAAAATAGAATGGTCTTAGTTGTCTTTTCAGGTGACATTTCGTAAGCTGACCAATTTCACACACTTCAGGGTTATCTTTTCGTAGGTACTCTACAGAAATTACAGTTCGTCGTGATTTTGTTGACTGTTCATCTGAGCTGGAGAATCCAGTATTTATGTCACAGCTCGTTGATTACCAGTTCTCTTCCCCGATGTCCAAATTCCTCATGAAAATGTCCAATCAAAAACTGGGTACATTTGTGTTTGCTGTCTAGAATTATAGGATGATTTGTTTCCTCGTCTAGTTCTGTCGAAAAATCTGTTCTACCTCTAACTTTCAATAAACCGTCTCTGAATATAACGGTGAAGTAATCTACTGGAGTTTGAAATTATTTTACCTTCTTTGATTGAGACATAATCTTCTGCAAAACTGTCTATCTATCTGTATTTGAGAGAATAATCGACATTATTACTTGCTCTATTCGTGGGCAAATGTCGCTGTACGTAACCTCCTTGATATAATTCGAACTCACTTTACATGTATTTCTTTATTTGATTTTTTTTTATTAACACGCGCGCCTGCTGCCTTATTTGTAACTATCCTTTGCACCTCAGAATTGTAAGGTTTTTTGCCTGTTGCAGGTATTCTAACCATCTCAAATAGTTCTTCTTGAGGTGTTCTGATATTTTTTCGTCCCATTGTTTTCACTGCTTCATATTTCCTGCATGAGAACTTTACTTCTGATCATTAGATTTTCCAAAAGGCCTAAAGGATCATAGACCGACATAATTACTTTCAAAACTTCTCTTTTTTTGGATATTTCCTTATTTTACCCAAAAAAATTGATTTTATGAGAATTCAAAGAAAATGATAAATTGTCTTCTGCTAGGGAATAACCTAGAACCCTTTGTAGCCTAACAGCTTCGTCATCTATATTGGATTTCAAATTTTCTGGTATACTTTTCAATAATTCTAGCGAATTACTCGTCCAGCCCGTATATTGAAATCTCGTTTCTTAAGGATTCCAATTTTGTCTTTTACTAGTTTCGTGGTTTTTTTCTTCATCCGATACACTGTGTAAGTAGACATCCATATAATATTTTTTCTTTAAGGGATTTACAGCTGCAGGGAAACCATTCTCAACCGTTCATTATTTTTGTTTCGTATATATTGAGCACAAAATGGGGAGGGAACGGCTCCAAAAATCATAACCTCCATAGAGTGTTATTTCTAAACCTCTCCATAAAAATCTTTGCGCATCGTGGTCTTCTTTCAGAATTTTTATTTGGTGGAATGTCTCTTCTATATCACCACATTCTCTGGTTCTTTTAATTGGCTTCTAGACGTTGAAATTTCATCTGATTTCTGCATGGAAAGCCAGTGACGAACTATGGAATGTGATGAAATTTTCTTAAATTTGGCATTATCACCATTATCGGCTTTTTCTGGTTCTGTTCCGATTCTGACTTTTAGATTGTTCGAGAAAATCGAATCATTTTTGACTTTCTCTAATGTCAGCCTATTCTTCTGTTTCCCCTGTTCTAGTATACGCGCCAATGCTTCATCTGCTTTTATCTGAGCCTCTATCTTAAGTTTGGACGTGATTCTGCTTTCATTAGACTTTTTGCTTCTATGTAGAACTTTTCTTGGTGGATGTCTTTCTGCTTTCAATACTTCTTTAAGGATGTTCAGCTTCACTATTTGAACACATATTTCATCTCGCTTGGTCTTCTCCCACGTTAGGGCAAGTTACATTCTTTGTCGTCATACTTCTCGTCTGAATTTTATTAGACATCGCAACTCGTGTTAGAAAATAGCTCGAAGGACTGATAAATGGATTTGTTTTAAAATCCACGAAATTAATTAATGAAAGTATTGAAATTAAATCTCGAAAATATCTGACAGAACAATAACTGTCAACTTTTCTACAGTAACATTCTGAATCAATCAATACCAAAGCACTAAAATGAAACTGGACAGTTTAAATGAGAAATAAAAGATAATAATAATGTAGATAATGTACTACTGGCTCCAGGCGAGACGAACATCGTCAGGAAAGAGGAGGAAAAACGGATTAAATATCAATATTTTCTCTTCGAACTCCGCAGACTCTATCCAGATCACTCTGTCAAAATGGTTGTTCTGATTGTTGAAGTCCTTGGTGGAATGATGTCCTCTCTTCTCTCGAATCTTAAAATCATACCGGCTTGCCGCAATAAGGCAGACATCTTAGCCGTACAGATGCAGAATGCTGTCACTCTTGACTCACTGCGCTTGCTCAGGACACATGATTCTCGGACCCAATGATCACTTACCTCACGGTGTGGGGAGTGGTCATTGGTTGATAATGCTGGCGCGCCCTCCCGAATGTATCGGGGCTTCGGGGGATAGGGCCTGACCAGCGGACACTACGGTGGAAAAAAGAAATTAAAGCTAAAACATTTTTCGAAAGTTCCTAGGTAGCAGTCATCATACACCTCTTCCCAGCAATTTATTGTATTGATTAGATGAAAAATAATGAAACCTTTGGGCATAGTATCAACATATTCACTCGGGTGACGCTACGCCCAACGATTTTATAATTTTTCCAATTGATAAATACCGTAGATTACTGAGGAGAGTGATGTGATGACTGCTATCTATGACCTACAGAATTATTTTTTAGCTTTTATTGTGATAATTATTCTCATTTTTTTTATAAAATCGTTTAACTAAACACAATTTTTTACTTATTTTATTTCAATCATGAGGTATGAATATCAAAGAAAACTATAGTTGTTATTCAGACAAAATGAAGCGTATCGGTGAAAAAGGTTTGCAGAAATTTGTCAATTGTACTCTGTTTCCTGAAATAAAAAGTAATAAATGATAATTATAAATACAAAATTCTAACAGAGAGTCCAGTTTATGGCCGAAAGAAATTTCTATACATGATCTATACACATCTTTGTGAGGAGTTTATTTTGAACTTTTTTTTTTGTAAAAAGATTGAGAAATGGAAAGCCAGATAGCTTTTTTTCTATTTAATTTTGTTCTTTACTATCTTTATTATAATTATCTTAGCATATACTGTAGATGACAATGAACATTCCCGAAACTTAGAGTGAATAAATATCATTATTCATTGCTCGTTAGAACGTTTTTTATCTCTTGTCTGCGACAGAATAGTTCGGCGAATGAACACAAGATTGACGTTGATAACTCATTACGTTATAGGTACTAGTGTTGGAGATCCTGAGGAAACTTGTGCTATTGACGATGTTCTTACTAAAGGAAGAAAAACCCACCTCTTAATAGGATCAGTTAAATCGAATATAGGACATTCTGAGCCGTCATCGGGAATCGCTTCTGTTGTGAAGGTGAGAATATTCAACGAATCAATAATTAATTCCACAATTCATACAATAGGTACCTATTATTAGATAGATTAAGAAATCGTTGATATGAGACATAGAAAGTTGAGTGTTATTATTATTTCGAAGGGGATATTTCTTTCAGGAGATATTTTTCCATCGTTAGTGGTATTGTATTCTTTAACATGTCTATGTTACACCTAAACATCTTGAAAAATGTTTCCTGAAGTGAAACATCTCTTTTTTTAGCGATTTATAATTATTTGAGAGAAATGTTACCAATGAGTAGACATCTTTTTCTGCAATAAGTAAAAATGTTGCTTCAGAGTTAACTTCAAATACAATATAGATCAGAAGGAAAGCAATTTAGTTCAAAACAAACCCTTTACAAATCTTTGTAGACCATGCTTAGAGGTTTTTTCAGTTTACACCTGAGAGAAACTTCCATATAAGATCTGCACAACTTTGTGTAACATGAACTTTTTGAGTTTCTGATTACTCTTCGTAATCAAGTGACTAAGTTTGTAAACATTTTTCATATCAGTCCATGTTTTAATTCTTAATTTTCGTAAGAAATTGGATTTTTTCAATCGAAATGTCAGTCAAATGATTAAGCATGACGTTTGAGGACAATTTTGTTGGAAGTTCTCAAAGCTCGGTCATATAGTTGACGATTTTTTCAATAGTATTGAGAATTATTATTGATTACTATTTTACTCTCCTTCAGTGTTTAATTGGGCTAGAAACCGGAATTATTCCCCCCAATTCGCATTTCAAGGAACCGAATAAAAATATTCCAGGTCTAGTGGAAGGAAGATTGAAAGTTGTTTCAGAACCGATGCCTTTTGAGGATGACAGGGGTCTGATTGGTGAGTAAAAGTTTTTACACCAAGACGAATTATTACCGATCAAATGTCAAATGTTCAAAAATGTATTCAAATAAAAATTTTCAATTCGCGGACTCTTCGTCTCTCTATATGTAAATATATTTGTTTTCACGTGAATGTGAACTAAGATTCTATGTTTTCTCTCATTACGACTCATTTCGAAACCAGAGATGTTTGTATTCAGATCGGGTCACATTTTTATAATTTAGTTTTTCATTCATATGTCTGCATATCGTAAATTGAATCTCAAGCAATATTTCGTATTATATTACGAGTTCAACATTTACAAGTGAGATTCAATACGGATGATACTAAGTTGTATCTGTCCTTCAAAACCTCAGCAACAGTATAAACCCTATCGAAAAACAATTCAGATATATCATCATTAATAAAAAAACCAAAAGTCATTTCTTGAAAATTACTGCCTCAATGATATATATTTATTGTTCGGTTCTAATGCAAACAGGAATCAGATATATAAGGTATTTAATGAAGATGAGGAATATCAGAGGTACGCTTCCCTGCGGTATACCAATATTTGTTTAAAATTCCTTCGAGATGTGGTCATCAATTTCAACAATGAACTTTCTTCGTTCGAGAAAGGATATGGCTATCCAATTTTATCGAAATAACAAAGCTATTGATCGTGTCGGAATCTCTAGTGAGAAAAAAGTTGAGATCACAAGTTTACCATAATCCATTTCACTGTTGACGTATTGAACAAATTTTATTGTGCTTTTCTCAGTTGGTAAACCAGTTCGGAACTAATGTTGGCTGTCATGGTCATTGGTCAATAATTTTTCAATTATCTTCTTCAGGAAAGATGCGAAATTAAGTGATCGGCCAAGAGCTAAAATGAAATTCACCCTGCGACATAGATAGATTAATGATATTCACCAGAACTAGTGCAATCATTTCTTTGCTGTCTTTAATTACTGAAATCGGGATTTTGTTCAGGCCTTTATATTTCTTAATTGATAACGAATCTATAATTTTGAGTCTTTCGTCTCTTGTGACAGGTTCAAGAAACATTGAAGCAGGAATGCACCTGTGCATTGAATGCACCTGAGGTGCATTGAGTGGAAAACTGTTGATAAAATGTTCATCTAGTATGTCAGTTATAAATGTCGATGAATATCGCCTAAATACCGAATAATATTTACTGATTCGGTTAGGACATCGCAACAAGTATTTTGTTGGATTTACGTTTCCTTTCACGTTATTGACAGTATGCCAGAGATTTTTCGTTTTATTATTCGATTCTCTGATGATTGCATTATAATGAGATTTTTATTCAAGTGAAATTTGCCTATCGATATCCCTCTATCGGATTTTATAGTTTTCTTTGACCTTTTCATCATTTGTCCTCTTGCCAAACTAATGTGAGTTGTTAAGCTTTTCTCTCATTGTTTTAATACTTGTGAAAAATAGATTTTTAACTAACACGCTTTAATAAGTTTCATCTGTAAGTATGTATATATGTTTGTTTGTTGGTCTGTAACTCTCAAGCTCGGGATCTGTATTTGATTATTGCTTTATCTATTCGCGGGCAGATGGCGCTGAACGTAACCTCCTTGATATATCAACATTGTTTGATCTATTTGCGGGCAGATGGCGCTGTACGTAACTCTTTGATATAATTCGAACTCACTTTACATGTATTTCTTCATTTGAAAAAGTATTTTTTTTATTCACACGCGCGCCTGCTGCCAATGGTCATTTTTCTAAACAATATACGGCTGATTGATCCCAAAATTTAGATAAAATAAATATAGTTTAAAAAATTATAAAACACGATATTAAAAAACATCGATCTAAAAAGTTGAAAATATTTTTTTTGAATAAGCCTAAAACAATAACGAAAGAAAAATACTAGTATATTTGTGAAATAAGTGTGGGCGCTTTGTGCCATATTTTTGTATATCAAGCGCCCATCGCTTCTTTCACAATAATACTAGTATTTTTCGTTCCTTATTGTTTTAAGCTTATTTAAAAATATTTTTAACTTTTTAGTTCGATGTTCTTCAGAAGCGTGTTCTTTAGTTTTTCAAACTACATTCATTTCACTTTTCAAAGAAAGAATTCACTTTTCAAAGAAGAATTTACTTTTCTCGTAGTGCTTTTAGGAAAAGATCAATTGAAATACTTAAGAAATCACTTACAAAGTTATCAAACAAAATATCGAAATGTGATCTTGCAAATATAAATTTGAAGTCGTTTCTGGAGTTCTGATCAATTTTTCTGTAAGAATATTTTTCCACCTCTGTTACTGGAATAGAAAGCGGACACAAGTGATAGTTAGATATTTGTCCGTGGTGATCAAAGGAACCCGGATTTAAATTAGTGTATTTGATTAGTTTCGGTAGATTTGATATACTCAGTTATCAGAAACGTCGAAGAGCTGAAACTAATAAATAGACATTTCAAGACTGAATTACTACCAAATTGGTCAGTGTTTAGCTCTCCACATAAGAATACGAGCTCAAAATTGCATGTAGCAGAAGAGATAAAACCTCAGAACGAAGACCTGATTTTTGGATCATTGTTGGGAGGCCGATATATATTTATTTTGCAATATTCATCATGGACAACTGATCTTTCAATATTATCATTTCCAGTGATAAATAGTTGATTGCCATCAGCGGTCTACCAAAAGGCAAAATTCAATGTATCTCTTCTATAATGTTACCAATCACAAAACTCCAGGTTACCTATTCAGAAAATAATGTTTCGAAATGACGTGCTGCTTATTTAAATGCTTAAGAATAATAGCAGGGATTTACTTATCCCGGATCATTTTTCCATTCTTTAATTGATTTGTGCATATTCTTGAAATGAACAATACATACCTTTATTCCTATATCCTATCTATTAGCTATCCCTATATTCTTAATGTTTAGACATTGAATATGTTTTTTTAATTTAAAAAGGAATGATACAAAATATGAAGAGAATAATATAATTATAAATTGACAGGGGTATATTATTTTCAATAAACTTGTAAGAGATAATTTTACAGGCAGTATTATCATTTGAAAGAACTTATTCATTTCTAGGAATCAATAGTTTTGGTTTTGGTGGCGGAAACTGTCACACACTCCTGAGGAAAAACAAAAAGGAAAAATTCAATGCTGGATTGCCCTCAGATGATATACCAAGATTGATCTGTCTCAGTGGTAGAACTGAAGAGTCAATAATTTCTTTGCTGGACGAAGTGAAAAATAACGTGCTTGACGCAGAATATATCCGACTGTTGCACAATATCTTCCGGTATATAAGAATAAACAGGGTGTATCAATGATATGTTAGTGAATGATATCTGCTTATCTCTTAGAGATAGGAAAAATGTTCCAGATAAAAGTTGTAGAGAACTGTAGAAGCTGTGTAATAGAAATAACGAACTATTCATATACAGGGTGACCGTGTGACTCATCAAAGTATTGATTTTAAAACAGATCCACCTATACTTTTGAATAGATTTATTTCTTTGAAAAGAGTTGTTTTCGAATGTTTCCACTAACATTGGGTTACTTGGGTTTTTACCTAATGGTTCGGAAGATATAGTGAGAATAATGTCACAAAATGGCTTCATTATTCAACACCAAATATAGAGTATGCACTATATAGAGACACATAGGTGTGTTAATTTTAATTTAATTGAAGACAGTTTTCTCCTTCATTAGTTTCTGTAAAAATATGTTGAATTCATCATTTCATATTTATAATGATCAATTACACTTCTGTTGTTGATAGGAAAGTGATAAAGAAAACGCAAAGTTCAAATTATTCTTTGCTGAAGAAAATTTTCACATTTATTCAAATTCATGAAGATTTGATCAGGTATATTATTAACCTACCTGTACCTATCCGTAATCTTTCAATATCATTTAATAACCTCAAATGCTGTACTTACAGGATCGGTTTGAATATGAAAAATCTGAAATGGTCAGTCAAAATTTCACATAATCAACTAATCTCAGTAATTACTTTCTTTCTTGCTGGGTTTCTCTTCTCATTTCCCCTCCCGTATTTGATCGCTTGATAATAGTATTATTTACGATGACTTTCCTATCAGATTCTCATCCAGTGAGGCGGATACTGTAATTGAAACTTTCACGTCGGTCTGTATCTCTGTATCTGTAAAGTGGGGAGGGCGAGTGTAGGCTCACAGCACTTAGCCCACATATGACCCATTGTACATCCTCCCAAGGAGTCGTCCTCCTAGGTCATCGTCCATCCTGCCCTTTCCAGGAAGGTGGACAAGTCACTAGCAGACATCTCCTTAATCTCGGCAGGTGTAGGCCAAGACTCGCCAAACACACACTCTCTTATTGACGATAACTCCGGACATTCACATAAGATATGCCTGACAGTTTCATCTTCCTGTTCACACATCCTGCATATAGATGTGTCCACTATCCCCATAGTATGGAGGTGTTTCCTTAGTTGACAGTGGCCAGTCAGAAATCCTACTGTTACACGTAGGTTCTTTCTGGTCATCGCCAAATATTTCTTCGGCTCCAGCTTCCCAGGGTCACCCAATAACGTTCAGATATAATGATTACCAAGGATCAAATTCAATTAAAATTCCTTTGATTCTTCACTGGAAATTCACCAAATATAAATATATGAACGCGATGAAATAATAGCATTCGACATTGAACAGTTATTTGAAAAGAACCGCACTGAAAATCTGGTTTTAGACATTTTAGTGATAATGCATGTAAATTATGTGTTTAGAATTATAAACGACGAACGCTTAGTACGAGTAAAAAATAATTTATTAATTTCAATCGTTAACGAAGTGGTATGATTGGAAGGAACAGGTTTTTGTCTTCGTATCTTCCTCTATGTGAAACAGTCAATGCCCCAGTAAATTATTTATTTCTAAGATTCTGTATTTAAATCAACTTGAGCTTGTTTCTAGCTGATTAGGTGCAGGCATTGGACAATTATTTATCCAACTGAATTGATTTATTTCTTAACAAAATTCATTAGTCCCCTGATATCTGATTCTGCAACATTGTAATACCACAGGAGTTCACATTCTACAGATAATTGTTAATAGTCACAGTTCTCAGAGCCTCATATCTACATCAGTCCAGCAAAATGAATATTTTGACGACGAATAGTGCACTATGGATTCAGGAATATACTAGAACTTACTCGAATTAGTATTATTTCAGTGGATGAATAAAACAGTTTTAATGATGATGTTAACTTTGTAAGCGAAACGCGCGTTGGGGGACAATGCTCTAATTCTGGCGTCAAATCTAAGATTATATTCTTAAAATCCTAACTGCTATTAAAACACAACTTTATTCTCAGTTGTAATGATAGTGAGCGTTTCTATGTGAAGGAATGCTTCACAGCTACCGATGTAGGTACCTATTTTCAAAAATTCGCATAAAAAACGACTGGTACTGTCACATTGTAAGACCAATGTTCGTTCATCATTGAAATTTAACGGTTGCAAGAATGGTAATGCTGGAGAGCAAGTTCTCAATGCAGAAGTCAACAATACATTCCCTGACATCTACAAAAGGATTGCACTACCAAGCAAAGATGAATACATTCCTAATCCAATTTAACCATATTTATATTAGCTTTCCTGATGATTTTGGACGGTCTCGCATTTTGAACTCACAGTTTGGGTATTGCCCTGTGTTTGGTCGTCATACCATACTTTTCCCAGTATCACATGACTCGCAATGCGTTATTAGATTTATTGTAAGAGTACAGAAGGATTGCCATTTGATCAGACCTTCCTTCACGTATGTCAGTTACTTTATTCATGATATGTATTGGAACTAGCGGAAGTTGGTGTGAACTATGGTGATATGAGTATTGAATTTCGCATAAGTTGTATGCATGATGCAAGGAGTAATGTCTCTGTGGTAGTAACCTATTCTGGGTATTCCATATTCGATGGTCTATTAGACGTAGCTAGAGAACAAAAAAAGATGAGAGTTTCAAATTTCGGTTACCGATGTAGATGGCTGTGACCTATCGTTTGAAAAGATTTTCATTGCCGCGTTGTTGCCACATCTACATGTAACAGACATCAGTTTGGAAATTTCGAATGGAACACCCTATATATTATATCAATTTTGAATTCTGGATCGAAATCCAAGTTACTTCTGTGAACCATATTCTATCTCTCACCTTTTTTAAAATAATAATAATTTTGTATTTTTTTTTTAAACATGGTATTTTTAATATTTAATATCGCATGAATTACCTGATACATCGAACTCAAATTCTGAGATGAGGTTTGGTGGTCATTATTTCAGAACGAAACTCAAATCTTATTTTATACAGAGTGTCTGAAAAATACGACTCAATTTGTATCTTTGAAAAACGACCATAACTATTTTTTTTCAAATGGAACTCCCTGTATGTTATTCAATTTTCATATACAATTCAGCCAACCAATGTGAACAACTTTGATCAACTATATATACACTTATCTCTGACCATGACAAGAAAACTGTATTCCAAAATTACCTACATTTCCTCATATTTATATTTCCTAGATTTATTTACCCTTATAATGGTCAGCAAAAGTCAACAGGCATATGGTAACTCCAACCTATAAATTAACCATCTACAGAAAGCTGAGGAAAAACCCACGTTAATCGTTTCATCATCTTTATCATTTTATTGTTTGCTATATCTCACTTTTTTAAATAAGAAATCACTATCGAATACATTTTTAAATATATCCAATCCGATTCCGTGAAATATTGAAAAAATTTTGCCCCAATTTGGTCTAGATCCTCATATAATAGGAATATCAGATTGAAGGGTTCAAGGAGAAAAATTCATAATGACAGAAAACAAGATGGCCGATCTAAGAGTTTTAAATTGGCGGGATTGAGGGATTGTTTGATGGCGCTCGAACAAATATTTCAAAGACCATTATGCAATAATGGAGCATTAATTGATAGTACTACATCATCAAGAGATATGGAAATAATATTTTCAGAACAATTGCCAAAAACATAATCGATTTGGTCCTGAATACATTCAGTACTTACCATGATAAACTTTGAATGAAAGTTCACCATAAAATTCGAATCCAACAAAAAAATTCATTATTAAATACCCCCCTGATCAAATCAGATAGAAGTCAAATAGTAACAGACTGGTTTGGGAAACCAACCTTTTCAAAAAGATTGTTAAATATATGTTATCTGTCCGAAAGACTAGCGTGCACATTCTGAAAAATGAAAATGCACCCTCCAGAAAGTAGTTCTCCACCCCAAAACCGCCAAACCATTAAGTATTCAAGATACCAAGATTATGATGCAACTTACATGCGACAACACAAACGAGATACACTAACTAACACTACTAACACTACTTGGGTTTGAAGTCAAGCATTTCTTGTAGATAAATTTCAATTTAACAGTCCAAGTTCTGGGCTCATCTATAAAACTAGGAAACGTTTTTATAATAAATGATAAACACTTCAAATGCCAAATTAAACAGTTCAGTTCAATTAAGAAGAGAAATGACGAATGTGCATTACATTATTTTTTGACAACAGCCAAAATGGAGTAAAGTAACATCGAAAAATAATTTCGAAATTACCCAAAATAAAATGTTTAAGCTCTCAACATACTTTTGTTCATTGTAGAATGTTTATATCTACAAATTGATTTTTATTATATTATTTCAGTATCCATGATCATTGTTTAATAATATATCGAATCGTCGGGTTGAATTAAAACAACTTTGGCTAATCTGTGATCCCCTCATCACCAGTTTCATCCCTGGACATATAAAGTTGGGTGATCAAAAAAAGTAAAAATAAACGAGTTTTTTCAATACCAGATATGACTATTTCAATCCGTCATAGGGCATTGTTTTCACGCTAAACCACAAATGCATTGCTGGACAACTATCCTTAAAGGGCAATTCTAGATAGGTAAACGTAATGATATTTGTCTTTGGACATGTAATCAATGAGAAAGAAGGCTCAATCCACGAATATCAAAAATAATTGAAAAAAAAAAACACTTCAATATCGACCGCAGAATAAGATTCGTCCTGTATCTTGCCCTGCAGCTTTCACTACAAGATAAAAAGTTTAAAGCATATCCCAAAAACAAAGAATTTGTGATGAAACATCAGCCAGCGCTGTCATAGGTCTCATCAATAACATCTCCCCTTACGAAGATTCAATCCACGAATATCGAGTTTGATTTAGTTTCTCAAGGTAGACCGTTGAAAAGTCAATCTTCGACATCATCCAATGAACGAGATTCTTCCACTGTCTTTCACCACGGCTGTCACTGCAATTAGATGAAACTAGAGTCCAAAATATGCGTTATCCAACCCCCATCGTTTTAATCCACCATAGGTTTTATCAGTGACGCTAGGCTGAACTAAGAATGCAATATTGGAATCAACTGCCCGTGAAAGAAAAGCCTGAGTGGTATACGATGATGACAAATTCTCTTATGGAAACGCCATCTATGCAATCGGCAGAAGACGAATATGAAATATAAAGGCTCCTCAAGGCAATTCGTTGTAACGCCTACGAATATGAATTATAAAGGCAAGATGTTATATTATCCACTTACTCCTGCAGTAATGCATTTATGATCCAGCATGGCATCACTGATGAGCTTATGGTGAGTCAAACATTGGTATCAGGTAGTGAATCACAATTGTTTTGTTTTTGGTCTACAATTCCAATCTATTTGTCATTAATTCTTTTTCCAAATAAATTGATAGATGTAGCCGTTACTACATCATAATGAAAAGAGAAATGAAAATTTCTATGTTTTATACCACTTTTAATTGTAACTAACGTTACTGCAATTTCATCCTATATGGACATTTTCAAACTTACTTACACAATAAACTAACAATGATTCATTACATTCGCCAATATATACCATTCAGGTACTTAT
>WOGP01005235.1:0-13311 GCA_015342065.1 Leptinotarsa undecemlineata | reverse complement strand
TACCTGGAAGACCAGTCACCATTCAAACTAATCGGCCTCGTTAAGAAGCTAGGTTCATTTGGCCGGGTGTGAATAGGTGTGAGCCACAATAAACCCTTGCTGGTTGCGGTGCAGGGTCGAATAGACCCACTCACTTTGGACCTAACCTAACCTAACCTAACCTGAGTACATAATCAATTGACTATGTAAGAGGCCCGGCTATTAAATAACGAGACTGGTTGCGAAAAGGGGCTTTATTATAAAAATTGTTCTACATTCGAATGTTCTCCTTCAATATACACCCCTCCCCTTGCCACATACCTTTCCATTGATCGAAGCAGTACTGGAAGTCTTCTTTGGTGAGGGCCTTTAGAAGCTCTCCCGTTTTTTGCTTTACCGCTTCCATCGACCCAAATCGGGTCCCTTTGAAAGTATATATCTTCGGAAACAAACAAAAAGTCACACGGTGCCAAATCTGGCGAGTACGGTGAATGTTCGAGCAGTGGAGTGCGTTTATCGGCCAAATACTGCCTCACGGATAGCGTATTATGGGCAGACGCGTTATCCTGGTGCAGAATCCACGAGTTGTTCTTCCACAACTCGGACCGTTTCTTACGAACTCGTTCTCGCAGTATTGCCAAAACTGACAAATAATAAGTCTGGGTCTGACCCTCTGGAAACCATTCAGTCATCATGATACCGTTAATGTCGAAAAAAAACATCAATATTGATTTGAATTTTGATTTGGACATCCTTGCTTTTTGATTCTGGGCGATTTTGGCGTGTTCCAATGCATCGATTTTGTTTCAACATCGTATTGAAAAACTTCAAAGAAATTTTGACAACATTTGATTACGATATTTAAAGACTAGACACGAGAATATCGGGATAGTCAAGTGGACGTTATAGTGCGGTACGCGAGATGATCTAGTAAGGCGATAGACATTAAAATAATAGTTGAAATTTTTAGTTGAAGTATTTGTGTATTTTACGTGAAATAAATTTAAGTTTGATTATTCATTGTAGTCAATTATTGGTGAACTCACGGGGAAAAACTTAACAATTCTGAAAATCACCATGCAGAATATTCAGATGAGGAAAACTTAACTATACAATTTCTAAGTATCTATCATAGTTTGATAGCCTTTCAAATTGAGAAACTCCCTGCAAGAAACTTGTTTGAATTCTCAACTCACAGAATAACCAATTCAAAAATTTATGAAGCATTTTGGAAAACGTCAACTTCGAAATATTTGCTACGCTCAAGTGAAATTAGACTTGTATTTTTGGGGTTGGTCCTCACACGCAAGTGGTACTTTTGTTGCTCAAAAAAGAATTATAGGGACTATATTTGGTTTCTTAAAAATCCAATTGTAAGGAATATTTTAAAAAGCTTTAATTTAAGACTCTACCAGCACTTTATATTTTTTAATTGTGTGTGTACATTTTCAAAAATAATAATGTTGGTAAAAGCACTAATCTTAATAATAATACAAGATTTAAAAATTATTTTCAAGTTTCACTAAAAAATATAACCAGATCACCAAATAGTTGCTGATGACAATATCTGAACTACCAAAAAATCTAAAATAAAAAAAAAGCAGATTATCTCTTGTGTGCTTTTGGTAAACTAACCTCTAACTGCCTAATTGACTGTTCCTGTTCCTCTAACGATCTCAAATCAGCTTCATCTTGCAACTGCAACTGTTGTCTTGAATCTTGTAATTCAATAAGTTGTCGATCTTTATTCATATATCCAGCTGAAAACAAATCATATAAGGAAAAAAATTATATTTCATTTGAGAAATTTCACAAGAATAATAAAAACCTAGAATCCAGTTTGATCCTATGAAAAAGCTTATAATGTAGAGAAAGTGTAATGAATGTTTAAAGTTTCTAATGGGTGGACTTTAGACAATTTTCACTATTGTGGAATCACTTCCTTCTTTATCATTCGTTAAAACTACAATTTTGAAAGACTTTTATATGAATTCTTTAAAATATGACATTAGTAAAATTGTTTACCGGAAATATGTTTACAATTCGTTTTCAGATTTTCACTAAATTACCGGTATTATAACATAAGTATGACAATCTAAGTTTACCTCTCCTATCATTAATAATCCTTTGAAAAATGTATCAGAAGTTTGCCGTTTCATTTCGAATTTCTCAGGACATTCACTAATGCTTTAATTTATTAATTCTTCAGATTAATACGCATAACTTTTTGATCGAGTTATTATTTTTGTAAATTTATGGTCACTACGACCATTTCAAACTCTTAAAAATATATAAGGTTTGAAACTTGTTTGATCCCATATATGTGTCTTCATGAGGGGCAATGTTAAAAATGTTTCAGATAGAAACTCAAAGAACAGTGAATTCTTCTGACAGTCATAAAATTAATTATTATATTCAAACATATGTATAGCAACCAATTTTCAACAAAATACAATCAATTAAACAAATGCAAATTATATAAAATACAATAAAGACAAAGCTATCTACATAAAACTCGACAAGTGTATAATAAATTTTATCTAGCAATAAAGACTTTACCGTTTTCCTGAATTTTTATGAAAAGATATACTGGCAGGTAATTGCATATTTTTTGGCATAATATATACTTTTAGGTCTTATCAATGATATCATGTGGTTATCTTGTATTGTGTTATAATTAGACGTGGAAACAATTCCGGCACCATATTTTGTGTACAATACATATATTTCTGAAATGTTATTGTTTAAAAACATCCAAATAACTTCTTGCATAAATTCAAAATGTGTAGATCAAACAGACGGGTATATTTTTAGAAGAGATTAATTTTTGGGAAAGAAAGGTTTTGGCTTTCTATTTCTCCATCTTTATACAAAATTATAAAAGGAAGAATCCCACATTTTTTATATGAAGGTAGAGAAGTAGAAAGCCAAAGCCTTTCTTTTCCAAAAATGTTTTTTTTATATTTTTATATGTTCACTTGATAGTGAAAAATTTGTTGTTACTAAAGGACTTGTGATGCACTGTTTGGAAACTTTAGTGTAGTAATGAGTATTACTGGAGTTTTATCTCCACACCAAACCATTATTTTAACACCTCGACGCCAAGTGATCATCTTTAAGATCACTTGGCTTGGTTTGGTTTAGGATAAAACTCCAGAAATATTCGTTACTAAAGGAGTCATTATTTTTCAGAACTTCCAAATCATATCGATTTTGTGATTTTTCATGACTAAAATATAAAAAAAAACCTGATATGATTTCCAGAACTCCCATGAAGTTGAGCAACATTCAACAGTAAACAAAAAAGTCCCTTATCTGTGACATATCGTTCGTAGCATCGTTAGTAATTGAGTTACTGAATGACAGAGCACTGTGACATACTTCTATTTAGTGGAAATAGTAATATAACATACCGAGATGGGGTTCACCATAGACTTGAGCCTTAGCTTTATTAACTTGTTCCTTCTCTTTGGAAGCTGTGCTCCTCTGTACTTGCTGAAACATATTCAAAGCACTTGTGAATTCATCTTGTAATCTCTCTCTCTGCATTTTCCTCTGCCTTTGTTCAGACTGAGATAACGAAGGCTGAATTGTGCTGAGATCTTTGATGTATCCATTTGTATCTTTCACCAGCTGTTGAGTATAGTGTTGAATTGAATGCCTGGAATCAATAGTTATTAATAATTCAAAAAAAATTCAAGACTGATCATGAAAAAATTCTTATTAGGAAAAACAATTACTTTATTCAAAGGATATGTACGTGAAGACTCTAAAATCTCTCAGAAAAACCACTAGTATTGTTTGAATAGGAATTATTAGAAATGTAGAAATTCAGACTTTTGACGCCATCTTTAGGGAACTTTTTGAAGTTTCGGGTTTTCAGGTCATCATCTATTAGAAATTTCATCCTGACATTTCGCCAGTGCTAGTGACTGGTATCTTCAGAGGTCTGCGTTACTACTTCCAAGGTTGAAGATACACTGGCGAACTCAAAGATTTAGACTATATTTATGAGTGGCTATGAAGGAAAGGGCACCCCCGAGGATATATTTAAAAGTGTCTTGGTAGTAAGAGAGGGGAACGATGACTGAACACCTACGAGCGGATTGCTCAGCTGGTCTACTGAATTGGTTCAGTTTGCTCAGGCATTCCAGCCATACTGGTGTTTTTGTAAAGCGGGTATGCAAATATTGTTGATCTTTGTTGTTTCTCCTTTCCAGATGAAATTGTAATGTTTATAGAATTCATTTGCCTCTTAAATTAACCGATTGTGAATGCCCGGCGGGTAGATAAGAAGTGGAGGGGTCCTGTGCTCTCCAGTATTTCGTATGTGCTCTGCTACAGTAGACTTTTTCATGTATCCCAGACTGCAGTATATTTTATGCTCGACTTTGGCACAACCGTACTCTCAATCAGAAAACGATTGTGGAACACAAAAAATTGAAGACTAGGACAGCTGTGACAGAGCATGAACTAAGCACAGGATATGTTTCTGGAACCTCAACTTCTCGTCGTCCACAAATCAAACTTCTACAACTGGTTAGTTCACGACACAACAATTTCAACAAAAAAAATTTTATTAATCTTCATTATTCATCAAAATTTGTAAACCAGACCATCTGAGTAGACCAAACCAACTGAGCAGGTCATACCAGCTTCCCGTTTCTTTGATCACACATAAGCCAGTTTTTTCTTTTTTTTTTAAGGGCAGTGAAACCTTGGAAGCGATTAACAAAAAAAAATTCATTTCATATACCAAAAATATGTTCAATCACGCTATATCTTTACACAAAAAACTTTGAGAAAATGGTGAAATATTTATTTTTAAATTGAAGGGGTTATATTTTTAGGAGTAATTAATTTTTGGGAAAATTTTTGGCTTTCTACTACCCCATCTTGATACATTTATTTTTAGATAAAGCCTATTATACAATGGATGAATTTTATGAAGATAGTTTTTGAATGGCTACTATATTTTGTTATAGTCTTTTCATTGTCATTGATGTCATTTGCATATAGTTATATGTTTAGTTAATTGTACTTTGTTGTTATACGTAGCTGTACATATAATAATCAATTTTCCTAACTTCGGCAGCAAGAATGTAGTGTTCTTTAGACATTAAAATTCTCATATTTTTTTTATCTCTAACAGTCTTCTGAAAATGTCAGACACTCACGCTAACAGACTACAGAGCCGAAACCATAGTTTCATTATTAGAAATGTTTTTCCATCAGAACGTCAAAGGACTGAATACAAAAATTAATAATTTCACGATCTGAAACCTTTTTTTTTCAAAAATTCAGAAACCAATGAAGTTCATTGTGGTGGTCGAGTTTTGATAGGCATCAGACATGATTGACTCCTCGATCTGAATTGGTCACAAAATTAATCGCTTTGCTATTTTCTTCAAAATTATTTTTTCATCTTTCAACAACCCTTTGTTAAGGTTAATAAAAATTCAAGGTTTTAACAATACGTAGTACGTTACTTTTGTATGAATTTTTAGCTCTGTACATTTATAGTATTTGTATTCTGACATCACATATTTTATATTTGTAGTTTTATTTATTCATTTATTCACAGGTTTAAACCCATTCCACTCAATACAACAAAAAAATAAAAAATTAATGAAGTATAATCAATATATAATAAAAATATTATAGAATAAAACTCTAGTGTTTGAAAAAGTTATTGCCCAAAATTTCAACTGAAAATGATGTTATCAATATAATAAATTGCAATTATGAGCTTTCCAAACCATTTTAAACCTTATTTATTATTTCTTTAAAAAAAAAACAGTGAAAAATTTGTCTATATTCCCTATAGAATCCAAATATTCCAATAGAAACAAATTTAATTATCGAAAAAATCCAATTCAACTTGAATTTTGAAAAAAAAACTGTTGATATGCACAAAAGTTAATGTGAATTTCCAGAAAGGAAACTCAATAACTGCAGAACAGTTCAATACAGAAAGAATGCAGGTCATTATGTACAAGTTGAAGAGCTTGGAAATCTCAAAATAGTTGATTTTTCACACGCAACAAGACTACCAACTACGAATGTTTTTTCAATTTTAGATATACTTTGAACTTAAAACCCCAATCCATCATTAAAAATAAATTGAATTCAAACAGCTAAAGCTATAATTGAATACAAATGATGTGAATACTTCCACCACACTTCCAACTCTTTTTAGAATTATTTGATCGACAATGTTGTTCGAAAAAATGTCAGATAAATGATTAGTGATAAATTTAAATCAATATCTTATTTCTTTCAATGCTTATCCATCACCAAAGTTTGTGAGCTCGATAGACAAATAACAGAATTTTTACATTTTCATTTTCGATGTTGATCAGGGTTCTATCTCTTCAAATATGGGGTCTTTATGATATGCGCATAGTCATCTGTTACTATTTTGAAATTGTCTAGTAATACTTCAGGTACTGGTAGCTATTAAAAGCACCCTATGGCAAAGAAAGGTTTTAGATTTCTACTTCTCCATGTTTATACAATGTGTAATTTAATATTTCTATGAAAAAAGTTGTTTTGAGAGGGTGTTCTCTTCCAGTTTGTATCTGAAAGTAACTTTTATACATAATCTACGTATCTGTGTAGTTTATTTTGAAATTAATTTTTTTCTTCCTACCTTTGAAAGTTTTCCACATTTTTTGTATGAAGAAGAAGCCAAAACCTTCTCAAAAGGTATCTCTCCTGAAAATATCCTTCCTTTCAATTTGAACAAGATTCCTATGGCTAGGATTAAATGAAATGAGAGTATGTATGTCATTACGTAGTGTCATCGTGACATAAGTATATTAAAGTTATTCGTGACATAAAGTGGTAATTTTATGAATAATTGAGTGTTTCATCTTGTAATCTTATCCAGATTGGTGCTAGAGGCAATGAGACAAGTGCCTTATTCTGAAACATCGATGTTCGCCGTTGGGATGACAGTGTTCCATGTTTCTGAAATTCATTGTACATATCATTCCCTGAATGATATGTACAATTTCATAACAAGTATTTGGCAACACAAGAGTTGACATGATTCCCTCTAGAGAGCCAACTGCTGAAATTAGGTTGATTAAAAGACCCGATGGAACATTCACGACCTCTAGTAAAGAGAGCTTCTGATAGAAAACCACTTTCCTGGAAGTCTGACTCTTGATAACAATAGACCTTCCCTCTTTGAGAGTGCGAAACGACAGAGGCTACCCTCCAGGTGGGTACTATCTCCCCTTCTGTGGTCGCTCCTGATGGATAGTCTGCTTAATGCCTTAGACAAAAGAAAAGTAGATTTGCAAGCTTATTCAGATGACCTTGTCAACTTGACAAGGTCCACGTCAGGAAGGGTAACTTGTAATATCCTCCAAAGCACGATGGAAGTTGTTCGAAGTTAGTGCCTGAGCGAGCAGATGTATGTCAAACCCAGCAAAACTGTGATAATCTCCTTCACCAAGAGGAGAAAATTGGACGATGTACGCCCCTTTCCCTCAATAGTGGTGTCATTCCATTTCCGAAGGAGTTGAAATATCTTGGCATTGTCCTTGATAAAAAACTCACCTGGAAAAAGTTTTACACAAAGCCAGACTGTCCCTATGGACATGTCGAAGGATTTGTGGTAAAACTTGGGGTTTAGGTGATCACTTATGGAGAAATTCCCTGGTGGCCAAAGGCTTAACAGAAAACAGCTCAGGCGAGGCTCTTTGGCTTACAGAGACATGATTTTTTGGCCATCAGCGGTGCCATCAGTACCACACCATCAGCAGCCATGGAGATCCTTCTAGATCTACCTCCTCTCCACATTTTTCAGGAGAGAGAGGTTAGATCAGAGGTTCTCAAATATTTTGTCTACCGCCCACTTCGAAAATTAATTATTTTCTAGCGCCCCCTAATTTTTTTTACTTTACTACATCTTAAGAATCACAATCGCAGTCATTATTTAAATAATCAAATTATGTGTGTCATGTGAAAATAAGACTTTCTGATGAGGGTAATGTAAAACACCATTTTGTAATATTAAGAAAACTTTTATTCATGTTATTAAAACAAACATTTCAATTTGAATTTTGAAACTAATCTAATGTGAAGGATAAATTTGATGATTTTTAACAAGTTTGTTAATATCAGGCTTGAATTTACCCGAAAACAGCCGTAAGACACCGCGTTCGGTAATCTGCAACTGATTTCTCTTTTTAGTTGGCAATGTTGCCACAGCACTAAATCTACGTTCACATAAATACGATGATGGGAATGCTATAAAAAATCGTTGAACGATGGACCACAATCCAGAGTACAATTGCGGGTTTGGCTTTGGTAGCCAAAATTCTTGGTATCCATGTCTGAATTCTATTTTTATTTTCTCGTTTGTTATCAGTTCTATGAATTCTCCTTCCTTCTGGGGTGATCCTGCTGTGTTGACATTTGAAAAAGGATCCAACACACAGTCCGGTATTTCCAATTTTAAAATGTCCTGGAATCGTTTTGTGAAATCACTGTGGAGGTTCTCCAAATGTTGGCAGTAAACAAGCAAGTCGTCGTCGTCGTTGAAGGATACTGCTGACAAATTAGGGAAATTGCGAAACTACGTCTGCCGATATTATTCTTGTATGAGAGCAATTTGGCTACAAAAGCAGCAATGACTTTTTTTGTTCTAATCAAATTCAAGTAGTCACCTTGAAGTTGGAGATTGACATCATTAAATAATTTATATAGGTCTATCAAGTATGCAATATCATTCTTTGAAGTGATGAGGTTTTCGTACAATTATTTGTCTTTGTTTTCCGAGAACTCTATTACAGAGTCAAATAGGTTGTAAAATCGAGTCAGACAATTACTTCTTGATAACCAACGCACTTCTGTGTGAAATAGCAATCGGTTGAAATCTTTATCATTAGCAACACAAATCTGATCAAATAATCTGTCATTTGAAGAGCTGTTTCGGATTTTATTGACTGCTTTGATGATATATTGCAGTGATTGAGAGAGGTGCTCACTCAAATTTTTCGCAACCAAATATTGTCTATGAATGACGCAATGTACAGCGAGCACATCTGGAATTTTATTTTTTTAAATACGCTATGAAGCCTTTATGACGTCCTGTCATAGCCGCAGCACCATCCATAGCAGCTGATATAATATTCTTCAGTGGAATTTCTTTCTCATCACAAAATTTTTCCAGTGTATTATATATGGTTTTTCCTTTTGTATCCGTCTCTAAATTTCTGGAAAATAGTAGTTCTTGATATATTTTCTCATTTTTAATAAACCACAAGTATGACAACAAGAATGCTTCATTGGTAGATAAAGTGGACTCATCCAACTGAATTGAGAATTTAGAAGTCTTCAGATGATTGCACAATGACTCTTCAATGTTTTCAGCCATCTCATCAATTCGTCTATGCAGTGAACTATTGCTCAAAGGGATTTTTCGGATATCTGCCGCTGGTTTATGAAGCACAGTAGTTATTACTTCTTTTATTGCCGGTAAAATTTGAGCAATTAGCAGAGCAATTTGAGATATTGTAGGAAGCTCGGAGTCCGTCGTCGTCTTACTTAGAAGCCACTGAAAAAAGTTTTGACACAGTTTGCTAAGCTGAGTGTTTTTTTTTCAGTTCTTGAAAATAAGTAAATTTTTTTTCTTTTTTATTAGAATGCATTTTATTCAAATGATCTTATAGCCTTGAGGGTTTCATCGCATCATTCGAAAATGTTTTTTGACAAATAAGGCGCACAGGCAAAGATGGATTTGTGGGATTTTTAATAAATCAATATTTTATATATTCCGCACTATACTGCTGTTTCTTCTTCTTTGCTTCCGACATAATTTTATCTTCAAAAATGCCGATGTAAAGAATCGAGTATTAAAAACTTATTACCTAGCTAGTCGCTAACTGAATTCACTTGTTTTCATTATATCGTCCAATGACAATACTGGTTGGATGGAGCGCGCCCTTTTATATGAGGCAGTGAGCGGGCCTAGTACTTTCAAGAATGGAGACTAGAAATTTCTCGCTTCGCATTGAAGGTTACCGCCATCTATTGTACAGTTTGTCAACTATCGGACAGAAAATAGTTACTGTGCAGTCCCCTAGATAGCGTTACACGAGGAAACGCGCGTTAAACGTAAAAGGAGCGGTAAAGTTTGTGTTAAAAGCAAAAACACATTTTCGAATTAGCCATCGCCCCCCTAAACCCCTTCAACGCTCCCCAATCTTGTTTGTGCCCTTAACTGCCCCCCTATAGGCCTCCAGCAACCACAAAGGGGTGTTATTGCCCACTTTGAAAAAGACTAAGTTAGCTGGACTACATATAGACTTGTGCACATTGCCAGTTGCACAAATTAATACAATGCTGAATACAACAGACTGCTGGTTGACACTGGAAGTCATAGCATTTTGGGAATGACTTCTGACATTATGCATCCAATTGCCAACTACGAACTGCCTTATAAAATATTGTTCCACAGTAGAGAGGACTGGATCCTACAGGAAATATTAAGGGCAGATAGTTATTGGTTCACAGATGGATCAAAAACACCTTCAGGTACTGATGTAGGCAGCTGATGATGATATAAACATGTAATTCAATGTTTATATGGAAGTAGTTTCAAGAGGGCTATTTCTTCCAGTTTGTATCTGAAAGTACCTTCTGTACATGATCTAAAGATCTTTATATTGAATTCATTTTGAAATTATTTGCTTTCTTCCCTCCTTTGGAAGTTTTTCTCCTTTATTTCGTAAACAAGGAGAAGTAGAAATCCAAAATCTTTCTTTCCCAAAACTAATCTCTCCTAATAATATACCCCTTCCAATTCATTATAGCCTATGACCATAAAAATCCCCTCAATGGGAAAATCAGTCTGAACCTCATCTTCTTTGTCAGGTTCATTAAATACTGTGGCGGTTTTTAGCAAATAATTCCTATAGGATCTTCAGAAAGGATAAAAACTCAAATTTGATTTTATCATATAACTTACAGTTGTTTTCTCAACTCAGGAGAGTCCTGATGAGTACCAATCTGATTAACCATCCTTTGCATTGATGAAACTAAAATAAACATTAGAATTGCAAAGGGACTTCAAATTATCATAAAACTCTTACCATTTTGTGATATTTTTTGGATACTGGTTCCAATTGTTTGTGTGAGTTTTTGAAAATCCTGTTCCTTAACCTGTCCTCCATTCTGATAGGAGAGATAATTACTTTCCATTTTTATCCAATTTTTAAAAGTTTTGTCAAGAATATATTAGGTATCTTATAAGAATCAACACCTATTTCTAGTTTAAACGCAATTTCTTACAATGAACAAGTAGGTTTACACTAATTAATTTTAACAACAATCGATTTTTCTGAGGAATTGGTGAATCATCTCATTTTCTACTGTCCTTTAAAAAAATAAAAACAATTCTATGTCACTTTTGGCAGCTGTCTAATATAAATCCTAGAGGGTACGTTCCAAAACTTTATTTTAGCTTAGGGTTCGTTCCAATGATATCCCCTAGTAGATGAAACATTACTATCGTATTACACAGGAACAGTGTGTTCTAAAACAATAGTAAACAAATGACTTCTCTCTCCCAAAGAATAGGCAAATATTAGTAAATACACTCTTTGGAATAGTCTTTAATAATCAATAAATCATTGATCTCTCTAATTTCTTCAAAAATGACATATTGAAAATGTAAATATGGAAATTGAAATTCAGAAAAACAATGAATTTTCTACTAAATAAATATTCTTATAGAAAGAAATATATATTACCTTGAATACCAACTTTTGCGAAAGTTGACATACCACAATGAACAACAATTAGATGTAATAGCGATTGTCAAATTTATATAACAAATCATGTCTATTTTTCTAAAAAAATTTCGTTCACTGCAAGGTCTGAAATATTTTTTTACACTGGAAGTAAGTTTCTTTCGTCGTTTAGGTATGATATCATCAGGCTATAATAATAGGGTTTCTGATATACAATAATTGAATGAATGTGTCTATTTCCAAATCAGCTGTCGGCCATTGTGCCACCATATCCTTAAAAATTTGAAAGGCTTCAACGTCTTGAGTAATAATCAATATGACTTTCGGAAACAAAGATCAACAGGCGACCTTCTATCGTATGTCACCCGTATTTGGAATAACGCAATCAAGAAACATGGAGAATCAAGAGCTGTTGCGCTTGATATTTCTAAGGCCTTTAACCGTATGTGAAGCATGAGAGTTTGCTGGCGAAACTTCGATGCTATGGCTTGAGGAATCATTTCTGTCTATGGATCTGCAGCTTCCTGAAAGAACGTTCCCTGCAAGTGGCCATCGACGGATATCTCTCGAATACTTTTACCATCAACGCTAGTGTTCCCCAGGGATCTATATTGTTCCCAACCTTTTTTATATTGTATATCAACGACTTTTGGAAAAAACCAAGAATCCAATATATTGCTTTGCTGCATTTGGATTCCAGGACATATGCGGCGGATGCACATTTTCACCGGCAGCAGGAGGTTGCATATCTGTATACATATTTTAAAAAAATCCAACTGTAGGTTTTCTTCAAAAAAATAAATGTCTCCAAACCGGATATAATAATGTCTGGTCAGACAATTTCACCTTATGCTTCGATAAGTTTGTTGAGGGTGTAAATGGACACTAATATGTCTTCGCTCAATCATGTCGCTGGAATTGCGAAATCCACTTCTTAAAAGCTTGGAACACTGTTTCGAACCAGAAAACTGTACACGCCTCAGCAACTTTTAATGCTTTATAAAGTTCAGATCAGACCTTCTTTGGAGTATTGTTCTCATGTATGGAGTTCCGCCCCTAAGCATACCCTGAAGCTGCTGAATTCCATCCAGAGAAGATCCAACCAACATCACTTGCAACCTTGATCGAAGAAGGGTTATATATTTGTCTGTCTTCTATAGATATGTTCACGGAAAGTGTTCAAGTGAGTTGGCATATTTGATTCTACCAAGAGCTGTATATATCAAAAATACGTGACTGTGGCTGCTCATCGTTTTTAGGTTCAACTCAGTACACCTCGAACTTCACAGTTCAGGAACTCTTCAATTTGGTGAACTGCGTTTATGTGGAGTAAACTTCCTGAGAATGTTTTTCCAAATGGATTTAATCTTCAGCTATTCAAATCCAATGTAAATCACCCCCAGGCACCGCTCTTAGAGCGCCTTTAGGATTTTCCTTTAGTGCTTGTATTTTGTCCTTTAAAAAAATTTATTAGTTTATCAATTATCTGTTTGTTTGTGCCTTCGCGTTAGTTAAGAGTTGGTTTTTTAAAAATAAGTTTTTAAAAAGTTTATTTTATTCAAAA
>WOGP01005234.1:0-13311 GCA_015342065.1 Leptinotarsa undecemlineata | reverse complement strand
CGTTATCAACAAAACAATGAAAAAATATTGAGTCTGTTAAAGTCGAGATGTGTAATTGCAAATGTGTACATTTTACACTGTATATTGTTTATATTCTCACCGAGAGATAGCTAAAGAACGTATTTTCCACGAAGCCCCCATACATTCGGAAGGGCGCGCCAACATTATCAACGAACGACCACTCCACACACCATGGCGTAAATAATCATTGGTTCCAATAATAATATGCCCTGAGCAAGTGCAGTGAGTCAAGAAGAAGAAGATTTCTGCCTGAGTGAGACAGGCCTGTATGATTTTAAATTTCACTTTAGACCCACCTACCTACCATCTAGACAAAGTGGTCTGTATAGAGTCTGCGGAATTCGAAGAGAAAATCTCGATATTTTATCCGTTTCTCCTCCTCTTTTCGTACGATATTCGTCTAGCCAGGAGCTCAAAACTCCACGACAAATATAGTCTTGCTTTGGTGGTTGAGAAGGACTACATCAGGATTATTAGCTTGTATGAGCCTGGGGGTTCCAATAAATTTGGCGCTTATCGTTCCCCACAATAGATTCAATATCCCCGGAGTGTAGGGCACCACCGATGTCTAGTTAATACCGTAAGAGTGCCGTAGATGGTAATATAGCACTCTTATGGCCTCGTTATTTCGATGGATATGGGCCGAAACCGCATGTGCTGGACATGCTGATAGCAAGTACATTTGGGTCTCGGGCGCCTCGCGGCAGACACTGCACCTTGTGTCAGCAACCTCTATACCCATCACGCGACTGCGGTAGACTAAGGTGTAGAAGTCATTATCCTGGCAAGCCATGATGGACTCCTCAGTTTCCGACTTCAGCCCACTCGACCTGAGGAAAGCAAAAGTCAGGCGCTTTGATAAGCCAAGGTCTCTAATGTTTTTGAAGAAGACCCCCATGCATTGGTTTATCTTTGTGTTATCGTTATTATTATTATTTAATCAGCAATTCAGCATGAGAAGTTAGGACACGGCTGTATCGATAAATAGTTCTTGAGTGAATTTGGATGATAGCTTCAGTTTGCAAGATCTCACACTTCGAAAGTTAGGTCCGCATCCTTTGCTCGCACAATGCAAAACAAAACTCATTTTTAAACCTCGTTTAGTATCATTTTAACATTTTCATTTCTCAACAAACGATATATCCAAAACCCATTTTGTTTCTTCAACTTCATTCATTGCGATGAAGACTGACTAATTAATCCAGTAGATTATGAAATTATCTGCCAGAATACATATGGACCTGGCAATGAATATTTCAATCAAATGAGGAAGGATTACTTCCTGGACACTCGAACTTCTACACCAAGTAATTAACGTTGTAATTGCTTTCGATTAGTATGCAGTTTTACCGGGAAAACGATATATCTACTTAGATCTTCGAGTTGAATTCGTGCTTGAAACTAAATATTAACACTGGGTTCTGCTACAGAGAAAATTTTATTATTGTGATTGTGAACCATATTTCAGGTTGAAAATTAAAAATTTGGTCAAAAATGTAGAAATGGAATTAGGTTAAAAAAATCCATATATTTTGAACATACACACAATACATATACATTGAACACAATAAAAATCATCTGAATCGATATTATATTATGACAACTTCCAAGTCATGGATGATCAACAAATATCGAAGAGATATTTTTTTCTTCATTGAACTGTTTTTGTTTCAATATAATTTATCATTCAAAAATATGTTTCTCAAACGTGACCTATTACGATATACCTACTGATATACCTATCAATGAATGTCCCACGTTCATATACTTCCAATATACAAGTTAGAATCTGGCAAACCCCTGCAGGAAAACGACTTCTTCTCTGGCTTGTACCACGAATGACATTGAAATATATACGATAAACACTTTTATGATTTCAGTTCGGAATATTGATTTTCTTAGGGTATGTACCCACGACCCAGAAATCAAACTGATCTATTTCCTGTTGAAGTTAGGGTACACGGAGTGCTCATTTTCCTCTTGAAGTTTTGTTCACGAGTTGAAACTGTTACTATTCCATTATAATTAAAACAGTTCCTGTACGGTGAAGGGTCTATGAAATAAATCTAGTATAATACGACACTACTGTCTTTGTTAGATCTGTCCTACACGGATGGCGAGTAATACTCCAAAATCGCTCTCTAGTAACACGTTTGATTTCAGCGTGGTCCTATTGGTGAAAGCATCTGCAATATCTGGTCGAGGCGGGAATCGAACCCACGGCTTTCCGATCGTGAGTCGGGCGTACTACCACCGCGGCCAATTCCACAACATAATGATGATATACTTTGTTTTTTCCTGATATAGTCAAATTGTCTCATGTTATGAAATTATTCTATTGATTTTTATTTCGTTTGTTAAGGGCGGTGGCGGTGTTAAGGTGGACACGTTAAACTGTATTTGCATGAGGGAGGATGACCGCGCAGTATTATGAATATATTTCGTGTAACTAACTTCCTTGTCCTCTACTGAAAATGGTTTGTTTGTTGGCTATAAGGGGGAGATAAGCGTTGATTTTGGTTTTGTTTGAAATGGCTGAATGAGTTATAAATGAAATCCAACTAGGCAGTGAATATAAGAAATATAAATAACTAAATAGATTTATCAAGAGTATTTCCAATCACACCCAGTTCAAATCTGAAAAAAATCAAAACTACTTGATTTAAATCGAACTAAATATCAAACGACAGATAATATTGAAATAACCATATCATGCAGATTTTCTGAAAGACACCATAACTGTGAGAAGTTAGGATAATAATGAATATATAACTCTATTTTATTTTTATTACTTTCCATCCAATATACGAACTGTACGAACTGAAGTATATTAGTAATGAAAATTGAATGGTCTTCATTTTGCTCTAAACTGGCATGATATATTTGACCGAGATGAAATAATGACATATAATGAACAAGGGATGGCTGCTTCATTTCAGTAAAGTAATTTTCCCTCTAGTTGATACTGCAAAAGTACAAGAAAAATAATTGGTTAGTTCACAATTGCATTCTTTGCACTGTGTTGGTGCATGAAGAAAGTACTTCAACATTTCTCATCCACTTCTTAGCCAAACTTCAATGGGTTTATATTAATTCTGAATCAAAAATAAAACTTACTAACTACCGATCACTCATGATACAGAATAATCCAAAACATATCAAAAGTTGCATATCAGTATTTTGATTGACTCTACTCGGCCTAGAATGGATTTTCTGGTAGATTTTTTAAAGTGAATTTGAAATATCCAGCCTCCGTATTTTTGTAGGAAGAGCGTTATAAAATTTTGCAGCATAAGAACTAGGTCCTGGACGGATTTTGGGTACAGTGTCAAATACAAAACTTGAAGATCATCACCATTTCGTGTAGAATTATTATTACGAGGTTCTTAAAAAGAAGTTCGCAATCATTTCTAAATATGAGTTTTCAAATGATATAGTAAAATACTCTGATGGATATAAAACAATGAATATGCTATAGATTCTACTGTATTTCAATAGTATTTATTATCAGAATATCAAAGAAATTTCCCAACACCGTCAGTAGTAAAGCCAAAATTTGACGAGATTCATCTTTCACTGCAGCATTCACTGTCAGGCAGCTATATGAACTTGAGATCCAACAAAAGAGAGCACTGTTTTAACCCGCCAGGTCTCATCAGGCTTGTCCCTTTTGGACAGTTGATGAGATGGGTCTAACCAACACTGTCTATCGTTGGATCATAAGTCAATCTATCTGTAGAGTAGGGAGGGTGAGTGTAGGCCCACAGTTCTTAGGCTACATACTAGGAGACAACTCCTTTATATCGGCCGGTGTAGGCCGAAACTCGCCAAACACACACTCTCTTATTGACGATAACTCCTGTCACTCGCATAAGGCATGCCTGAGAGTTTCATCTTTTTGTTCACACATCCTGCATAGAGGTGTGACCACTACCATCATAATATGGATGTGTTTCCTTAGTTGACAGTGGCCAGTCAGAAATCCTACTGTCAAGCGTAGGTCATTCCTGGTCATCGCCAGATATTTCTTCGGCACCAGCTTTCCAGGGTCGCCCAGGGTGTTCCTGGCAAGAATGCATCCTTTGATTCCATCTCATCTCATTAGGGATTGAGCATGGATCCGGCATTGTGATTCCTTTTACTTCTGTCGTGCCCTTTAACCCACCTCAGGCAAATGCCTGAGGTGGGTTAAAGGGCACCCAGGCTTTGGCTAAATCTTGTTGGCACTCTAATACTAGCCCTGAGGTGAAACGTTGTCTGTTCAAGACTAATAGGGCTTGTCTACTATCAGTGCTGATTATTATGTTTTTGCCAGAAATTCCTTTCTTGGTTATTTCTTTTATGGCGATTGAGTTACCAGCCTGTTATGTTTAAACTACGCTGGTATTTTTGCCATTCCCCACTTAATCCTTAGGCTCAGTGATCTGGATTGAACTACATCCTGAGCCTTCTTTGGTTTCTGAGCCGTCTGTATATATGCCTATTGCATTTGTAGTATCTCACTCTATGTTCTGTTTTATTTTATTTTCTAGAGTTTATTAAATACAAACCTGTATTTCATCTAACAATTATTTGTTTCGGCCAAAAATCTAGGTCAAAATTGAAAACATGTATCACTGAATAAATAGAAATTAATATCATTATTGAAAAATCAACAAATTCAGGTTTTCCTTCTTAGGTATTCCTTATTGTCTCATGAAAAACAATATAGATATAAATTATAACATTTCGTTTCCTTCTAATTTTCTTGTGGCTTATGTTCAATGGATAATAATAGATGATATTTTTCAGACTGAATACACAAATGCAAAAATCTATCCTATGGTGATACGTTACTCGATGTTGAAGGATATGATCAAGGATATCATGCTACATCCTGATTACATGGAAGTATGCCACGAGGTGGATGCATAGCCCAGGTCGTTTTCATAGGTTTGTGTGGTAGTTTGAAGTTAATATGTATCAATATGAAAACCAGAAAGTAATTCTCTAGTTTGATAAACCCTTTAGGTAACATCGTTAATATTTTTTTGTATCAGAATTGAAATTATGTATGTACTTAAAAACGTAATCCCCAATGATATATTATGAAAGTGAAGTATTCATTATGGTATTAGAAACATATTCAATTTTCCCAAACTGTTTGAAGCCAGGCTGTAGATATACTGAGTGAAAGTTCCTGGGTATAATAGGAAACTACTTGTTTCCAAAGTCTTCAAAGTTCACTTGTGAAGACTTGTTGATAGAAAAAAACGAAAAGGTGAGTGGTCTTAACAAAAATATTTGGTCGTGGACTGTCTATTTTCAGGTCTGACGTTTCGCCTTTAACTCAATCAATAGCAATGAGGTTGGCCTGATTTGTGTACAGTTATGTAGGAGTAGTCCGATTTAATTCATGTCAATGCACTCTTTTTCTTTCCTTGAAATTGTATCTTCATCCGATTTTCTGAATAGTATTGGATAGTAGTCATGAATTCAGTTGAAAGCGTGGGCGCCTTCTCTGAATTTATATTCCGCCACTGCCGATTTTTCGGCATGTCCAACACGACAAATTATCTTGTGTTCGAAGAGTCCCCTTATCGTAGTTCCAATTCAGCCGGATTCACGGCTACAATGACCAGTGTTGCTAAAACTACCTGGGGTCCTCTATTTAAAATTTTTCGTTGGCCTTCATATTGGTTTAACGTTATCATTCTCCAACATTTTCAATATAGGGTAGGAAATGTTTCAAAGGTCTATTTAAAATTACCTTTGCCTATCTGGAATGACTAAGAGTTCCTTTTCCTGAATGATGTACAACCACCAAAACACTGCGTTTTTGAAAATGTTTACCGTAGACAAAACACCAGGAACATGACTTTGGCGCAGTTATCTTTGGCAATGAGAGTTTACACTCTCCGAATTACATTCGGTCCAAAGAAACTCACAAATCAAGCTTCACCTTGATGGTGGAGATGAGTCTTCTGTAGTTAAATAACATAATGGTTAGAGAAACTATTCACAGTTCGCGAAGTATCAAAGAAGTCTTTGGTTGTGAGTCTACCAAGGTAATTTTTATGAAAACTGTTATTTTGAAGGCACAGCCTCAACTTGTGGACGAGATGCAAAGTAGACTATTTATTCTGGTGGTTGAGAAACTAAAGAATATACCCTGATCTTGGTTGAAATAGACTTGATGTGAAAGTCAGCTTGGGAATGCAGTAGCTGGATTTCCAAGTCCACTTGGTAACAGTTGTATTTCAGTTATTTTTTCCTCTTGAAAATACTTATATCTGTATAGAAAGTGTTTGTATACGGATACAAGCACAACAATAATTTGGATCACTGATAGAACATGATATAGCAATGAGTGATCAAATAGGCACTGTTTTTTCGTGCTGTACATCCATTAATTCCATAACCGAAATACTTTTGTGCGAATGTAGAAAACATCTTGTTTCTTGTTTTTTGCTAGGAATAATGAGTTTATGAATCTAATACGTGAGTACTGAACAACCTGATAGTTTGAGAAGAAGTTAAAAACATGTTTTTCAGTTTTTAAATTTTACTTAAATCTTAGGTGGGACTCCGCCGGCAGAGCGTCAGATTCTGAGTCTCCTGATATTCATAGTAATGAACTATTGTTACTGAAGGACACTGGATGGACAATGGAGACTGGAAAAGCGATTGAAAACGGATGTCAACCTTAGCTGACTCAGCTCGTGCCGGATGTGTTCATATCTTGATTTAAAATTCAAGAGTAACCTGTGGAAAGAAGCGCCTTTTAGTTGAAAACTAACTCTGAAGTGATTCAAGTATCTGTGCAAGGTATTGTGTCATAGTCTTAGATTTAATTTTGTTATTTGAATATGGCTGTTGAAGTTTTCGTTTCAGTTTGAGTTTCTAATGATGCAAGATGTGTAAAATAATGATATTGATGTCCAAAAAGGTCGGACATAAAAATTCCCTCCATCTCGTGTGTGATACCATTCGCCTCCGAATGAGGAGGAATAAAAAAGGGGAGCTTGTGATCGTTCAATAGTTATTTCTGTTCTCTAATATTGGTTCGATTTTGCACATTGAACTAGCAATTCCTGAGCAATTAGCAGTATCATATTCTTTTTTATAAGGATCTGGCAATGAAAGATAATTATTATTATTTCAATAAATATTATCAAAAGTCACTCCAGTTCATTTCAATATATGTTCAACAATTGAGTTTGTTATCATTTTGATATATTCTGGAATGTAAGTCATACTACTGAATCTTTGATTCATGCAACACAACTGAAAATAATCCAACATACAGTCGGTTTATTCACGAAATAGGTAGTAAAGGTAATTCCGGAGGGTAATTAATTTAATGCCTATCGCTTACTCATAGAATTAATTTGAATAATATAGACAATGGCAATTTTTTAAAGTGGTGGATACGAGAAAAGGAGTACACCCCGTTCTGCATTCCATTCCAGAGTTGATGGAAAGGATAAGACGTGCTCAGCATGGTATAAGTTTAGGAAAATTTCCTGTTTTTTCTGGGTTTCTCAACCTCCCACAACCCGAAGAATCAACGGAGCCAAATCAGCAAAGAATCTATTGAATTCTAATGAATAGCGAACTGAAAAATTGACTTCAAAAAGTTATTGCACAATATAATCCAGTAAAAATCCTATCAATCAGTAATTATGAATGTTGTCTGTCAATAAAATAATAGATCAAATCAAATAATCATCAGGAATGTTGTTTTACCTTACCTTTCCGTTCTCGAAACTCGAAAAAAATCAGTGTTGGAAGACGATCGATTGGAACTGTCTTGAGAAACGCTAATTATTTAAATATGAATTTCACTGGTTTCAATTGATATCCAAAGTTAATGACTAATTGGACAGTGTTTTATGATATGCAGTACCTAACTATTCGCGGTGAACTTTTCAGTTTTCCCTTAACATTACGTTTTAAGAGATTCTGTATCGATTCAGCTTTGTTCATTATTCAGAATATGGAAAATGTGGAAGGGTAGAATACTAACAGAACCAGCAAAGAACATCAACTCCTTTACAAAAATGTTTTTCAACGAATATCTGCAGAAACATTCATAATGTGAGAAAATAATTTGTGAACAGACTTCATCATTGTCAAAGAGAAAAATTTTAATTGAAATTGATATTTATCGTTTGTTAGCAGATCCTTTGACAAATATAAAACTGGAAATTGAAATAAATGGAAAGTCTTGGGAAGCTAATTGAAATGTCTGTCAACTAGGCATCTCAAGACCCACATTTCTGTTTGAAAATAAAGTTCATAGTGCTTCTCAGTGACGAGTAACAGGGAACATTTTACGACCGCACCCTTTGTATATATTGTTTCATAGGCATATCGGTTACCGATATAACTTTTCGGTTGGCAGAGGATTGACATTCAGATTGGAAGTATGTTTAATACCGATCTTGAAAAAAACTCAATTATACTGGATCACCAATGATTACATCATTATTTAAAAGCATCAAGTTATGAAAAATTCAATTTTATAAAAATTAACAACAACAAATACGGAATAAACTCAGCAAAAATCATATATCAGTTCTGTACGTTTCAATCGAACTGAAGCTTTTTTGATGGCATCGATAAAATAAAAATGAGATCAAAATTTGACTGGAAATATTCAACTGAAATAGAAATCCAATCCAATTAACGTATTTCCCATCACTTAAATGAAGCAATCAGATCATTTCTGCCCAGCTTGCACAAAATACTTGCACAGAATACTTCAGAATACTTGAAGAAAAAATGTGTCCATATCTTTCTGAAAAAATGGCTCGGCAGAATGAAATGCATAACGTATATATACGTTTCAACGGAGAGTTTTCACTTCTTTCATACAGTGCATTTCTTTAATGTTCCCCCTCTTTTCAGTTTTTGAGCAGGCCAACTAAAAAATTTGAAATTTGGGAAAATGAAATTAAAGCATGAAGTGAAATTGACAAATGAAACTTTTAAGATGGTGACTGGGCGGCATCTGGAAAAAAAATATAACGAAAGGGGGTTTTGTGACACATCTTTTTGAAGCTCCTACAAATGATTCACAATTCTAGAATGTAATGTCAATATCTTCAACTACTACAAAATGTCGAAACTTTCAATAATTGCCTGAATACATTGACATTTAACTACATAATATGAGATAATGAGCTTGAAGTCAGTTGAGAAAATGCTCTAAATACTTGCTTTGAACTTCTTGACACATGAACACCCTATCCGATATTTCACGCCGAGCATTTTCGAACACGGTAACTTCAATATCCCTAAAAATATATATGCTCTGCCATATATCCAATATAGAAGCGGGTTCAGTTTTGTACACCTTCAGTTTCAAATAGCTTCATAATAAAGTCCAATGGTGTCAAATGTGGTGAGCGAGCTGGCCATTCTGTAAGAGCTCAATGGCGAATCCAACGACCGGGAAAAGTAGTATCCAAATAGTTTCTTACGTGTAGGAGTAATGTATTTGTGTTCCACCTTGTTGGAACCCAATATCCATATAGAATTCTCTTCAACGATTTCAGTGATATAATAGTTTCCAGCATATTCAAATGCAGTTTCCCTTTTAAATTTTGATCAATAGTTTCCCAGTATTCCTACCAAATGTTAATTTTTTTCTGGATATTGGGTATGTGTTTCCCGGAAAACGAAAGGGTTAGTGTCACTCCAATAACGGTAATTTTGTCTGTGAACATTGCCGTTAAATAAAAGTACATTCGTCACTTAATCAAATATTGTGGAGATAGGTAGGATACCTTGCAATGGTTTCCATCATGATTTCGCAGAATTCTGTTCTTCGATCAGGGTCATCTTCAGTGTCATCTTTTGTATGGATAATACCTATTGATCTTCAAAGGTCTCCACACAGTAGAAGGAGACACCTCACAAACATTCGCAACGGAATAAGTAGGCTATTAAAAATTTACTACCATCTCACCAATTATTTGCACTTGCTGTTCTTTCGGAATAGACGGATGACCTGGAGGCTTTTTGTTATGTACATACCAGTAGTTGTGAACTTGTATACAAGATCCGTCAAATATTTTCTACAGATAGGACGATTCGGAAAACGTTCGTTGAACGTCGGTATCGTAAAAGTTATACGTCGCACCGTAAATAAATATCGTTTAGATTTTTTTCCAATGGACGAGAATTGACCATTTTAGAGACTATTGACGTGGTACCTCTACAAGAAAAACCGAAAACTAAATGAGAATATTCTTACTGAACAATGATGTTCATTGTGTTACTGACATTTTGTGTCGTTTTTATAAACAAAAAACAGGTTAACAAACCTTATCGGGTTGTTGGAATTGTCATATGGCAGATAAAAAGGAATATTTGTAGAAATATCGATATTAATGGGTTTGTCTTCAGGAAATTATTAAATGTTTCGTCATTTTGTAGTAGGTGAAGATATTGGCTTCATACTCTAGGGTTGCGAAATATGCGTCAGGAGCTTCAAACTGATGTGTCACAACACACAAATTCCATTCCTAGATGGCGCCCAGTCACCATCTTGAAAGTTTCATCTGCCAACTTCACTTCAAAATAAAGTTTTCATGCATTGATTTCATTATCCCAAAATTAAAAATTTTTTGAGTTGACCCAATTCAGTCGATTCCTCAGTAACAATATCTTGAGAGCCATCAATTGAGATGGCTGTACACTGGTGTGTACGTATTGATGATTGCGCAAATCAAATGACCAATGTATCTTCCTTTGATTTCATTCATACCCAAAATAACGTTAGAAATCGACCTCACGTACAATTGGTAATTCTTCAGCATGACGATGTATATTGTCATTCCTCCCACAGAATAGTCAATAAAGTGATCGGGTAAAAACGTAATTTGGTTGAATTTCTATTTTGTCAATGAAATCATTGAATTATAACAAATTCAACTGAACATTACCATATAAAATATTTATTAGAATTTTCACAGCATGTTTTTGCTTAAAATATTAACATCACCAACTTCTGTATGTATTAGCTGAAGTATGAGAAATTGACTTTGATCGCCTTTCAACTCATTGCTGTCAAATAAATAATTCGAGTTTGAAAGAGAAAATGTTTACGTTACTGAGTCTTAAACATTGAAAACATTCAATTTCAACTGGTCAATTCTGCTGCCAAATAACAACAGATATTCTTGCATCATTTTGCGGAGTTCGGGAAAAATATTTTTGGTCTTGGTATACAATATACCACATGACTAACTGCCCTAAAATATGTACATTACTAATGCAAGTCATACTAATGTCCATCTTCGCTTTCAAATTAGTTAGAAGAAATATTTGGTGGTTGTTATCAGTTATACCTATATATAGGCTCTCTTTTATCGAAAAACTATATTCTAATGGTTCTATAAACGAGGTGAATACAGGAACCTTCAAACGAATGTCAGAATAAAGGACAGGGCTATAGGTTACTATAGTTTTTTATAAAAAAAATTTTAATGTAATTTATATCTAATGCGATTATTCAAACAGTTGAAGCAAACCAGTTTCACATCGTTTCCTTTCTGAAGTAGTACTTTCGTCTATATGTATAGTTTTGATTAGGTGAGATATTTTTCTTCAAAACCAAATTCTTCAATAATGGTGGAATAATTTTTCTTTTCTTCTTCAGAAATATATGGTTCTGAACAATGGTTTAAAATTGTTCTAGTCCTGTCCGTAAGCCTGTGTAACATAATTTCGAAACTATCCAAAACAAAGTATATTCCAAGAGAGAATTTGATTAAGTGTAATATATTATCAAGTACGTTGATGATACAAGACTGTTGTATTTCAAGCCCACTGAATCATTGGCACTCCCATCAATTGATCGTTTCCGATTGAGTCAGGTACCTTCTTGGTGTGCAATTTCGTAATAAGATTTCTTCTGTCAAGATGCTGATAGAATGTTAAACCCTACATGGAGGTGTCAAAGGTCATTATGGATCACGTTGTATAAATAATTATTTATTAAATCATTAACTATATACATAATCATTTGTTATAAATAAGACTGTTGATTGATAAGTGTATTCGATGAAATGTGTGTACGATATCGTGTTCCGTAATATTAATTTTAATGTAGCTTTAACGACAAACGACTATAACTATGTACTCGAGAGATCAAGGGCCGTCTATGAAAAAAAAAATTACGATTCAGAAATATTTCATTATTATTGTTTAAAATGATCTGATCAGCCTCGAAATTGTTTTGTCCAAGACTTCAGTGTCCAGGTCACTGGGATTTGATTTACTCAAATATTTTTCTTGTTGGTGAGTTTTTCTGATGAATCCAAAACATCAATGCATAATTCTCGGTATCAATTACAAAAAAATTATAACTGGATTCCTCATGATATTCTTCAAGTGGAATTCTACTCTATAAGTAGTGACAATATAGGAAAACCCTTCATCGTCAAAATAAGTTGGTTTCTCAGCTATATTCATTATTGTAATATTATCACGTAACGAAACAAACTTATACTAGTTCGAAATACATGCATAAAAATATTGTTTGATGGTATGGCATGATTACCATATACCTCAACACTTTCCCAATATCAACAGCAGAATAAAAATTAAGGCCTCTCGACGCGCGTTTCGCTAACAGTGTAAGCTTCCTCAGGAGATCATTATGACTGAATTTTACTACTTTGGTAGTGTTTTAATATGTTTCAACCTGTTAGTATTATCTAACTACTACATGTTATTAATCCTATGCTAAACTTACTATTTTTTAATACCTCTAATTTGTTATGCATTTCCTCTATGTTAGTGCGGAATAAGATCTATGAATAGCGACAAAGGTCTTATTGCGAACAGCCCTTTGCTACGTAACAATTCTAAATAAAAAAACATGAATATTAGAGATAATCCCTAACATTGAGGAAATATGTACAAAATTAGAAGTATTAAAAACTGGTTTAGCATAGGATCAGTAACAGGTAGTAGTTAGGTAATACTAACAGGTAAGGTAAAAACACCCTTTTGTCTATTTTCCAAGATATTTCTTTATAATGAAGAAAAGAGAAATGAAACTTTCTATGTTTCTTACCAGTTACAAGTGGTAAAAAACATAGAGAGTTTCATTTCTCTTTTCTTCATTATGAGTTCCTAGCACGAAGTAACGGTTATATCCATCTTATATATGAAGATTCTCGTGTCACAATGTTCGTTCCTGTACTCCTCCGAAACGGCTTGACTGATTCTCATGAAATTTTGTGAGCATATTGAGTAGGTCTGAGAATCGGCCAACATCTATTTTTCATAACC
>WOGP01005233.1:0-13313 GCA_015342065.1 Leptinotarsa undecemlineata | reverse complement strand
TATACCCACAGAGATCTTTCTAGATGTATCTAGAGAGGTCTCTGTACCCGCCTAGAATTTTCTCGGCGTCGCAGTCCACTTTGTGCGCGGTCATAACTTTGCTCGCAGAGGCAATCGGTCAGGGCCGGCTTCAGATTCATTACAATATTATTCTAGAGATGGAATGCGTGACATTCAAAACTGGTCGGAGACCAGTGAAACACATTTTTCGTTCAATTACAAATTACCAAATTCACTCTATATGTTTACAAAATTTCATGCAATACATTTAATTTTTAAAGTACTGGGCATTGATAAATATTATCTGCTGATGCAATGTTGAATGTTGATCATTGTAATAACCACTATTTCGAGTTTAAATCAAGATGAAGTGAAAGTACTTATGAAGTGTAAAGTACAGTAAGGTAGTAAAGTACAGTAAGGGGTATTTTAGTTAAAATAATCCCAGAATCTCAATGAAACACAAATTTGTGTTTTTTTTTCTCCAATGAAATATGTTGGGAAACCCGTTAATAATATCATGAAAAGTCAAGAAATGGAAAATTTGGTGCCAAATTCCAAAAGATCTTCACTCTTTCTGAATCTTCCTTTCGTATTCATCAATATAATACCTTCTTCCAAATGAAACATTACATAAACTACAAATACGGAATCAATCGTGAAAGACATTTTTAGATTAATTTTGGTGCATTGCCCACAGACTTATTAATAGTTCTTGATTTCATGAGCAACTATGCAATTCCTGGAAAAAGTAAAATTATGCGGAAATTATATGTTTTGAACGAAAAAAATGTATTTAAAAAAAATATGTTTAAAATATGTGTTTTCCGTTAACCAGCTATCACACCCCTACGAACCACAACCCTCACTCACAGACTCGCAAGTCTGTTGAATTTTTTTTCAAAACTAGCAAGTCATTATATTCACCTCAAGGTTATTTCCAGGAAGTTAGACAGTCTGTATACACTGCCTCTTAAAAAAATAATGTGAATTGTCAGTTTTCTCAAAAACTTTGATTCATTCATCTTCGAAAATGTTTTCCTCAGATATAATACACTTGTGCTAGCGTTTTTTCCAATCCTCGAAGCAGTTTTGATATGCAGTTTTTAGTATGCGTATGAGCTCTCTCAGCGATTCGGTTTTTATATTCTTGGTCATCGCAAAACGCCGTTCATTCATGGGTTTCTTCAATTTTCAGAACAGGAACAAATCGCAGGGGGCCAAATCTGGTGAATCAAATCAGTTGTAAACATTTTTCTGACTTAGAGTACAATCACCGTATGCCACTGTCAACATTTCATGTGTTTTTGAGCACTCACTACTATTTTTTACAACATTTGATGCAAATTCGTCGATCTAATATTTTCGATAACAGAAAATCCCCGAACACACAAAGCATTTCTAACTTTTATGCCCCTTAGCAACAAACTCAACATGCTGAACAGATTAAACTATAGGAATATGTTCGAGACGAGGGTACCAATATAAAAAAAATGCCCGAGAAATTTGAATATTTAACTTATTTTTGGAACAGTCCACTATGAATTTCGGAACTGAATTTTAAAATTCATTTGAAAATAATTTCTAAGAATCATTCGTTGAATTGTTTCTAAGAATAACTCTGTATGTAATAAATATAGGAAGCAATCGTGACCTACTCCTTTTTCGATTCCTTTTATTCGCCAGTTTGTATATTAATGTTTTTAAATGAACGTGATTGATTCAAACAATTAAGAAATAATAAAATACCACAGAGCAAACAAATTTCTACTGAGTATTGCCATCAAATACGCAACTACAGATTAATGAAAAACTACTCACCATAATTTAGCTAAAGATGAAAGTAATGCATATTCAATTAGACCAATTGGTTACCAGGAAACACTTGAATGTAATATATGCAGAAATCATTAGTAGGCATGGTACTTATTGACACTATATAATAGTTCAAACTATTCCTACAGTGGCGGTTATCAAAACGGTTTATCTGTTATGATTTTGTAAAAAAAAAATATATAAATTCGTTTGGAAAACCTCGAATCAACAATATGCAAACTGAAATTGTTTGCAATTAACATAATGAGATCAATTGATCTATTCCGTTATTTCAAAGATGTGTGCTTATAAAGAGTGGTATTACTCTCACGACTTAGTTTTCTCTACTGACAAAATTATACAGTTCTCCTAACTATGCACTCAAAATTATACTTTGTTAAGTCGTTTCATTATGGAACTAGATAATGGAAGGTAATGAGGAACTGGCCTTACAAAAAATTAGGTATGGGAAAAACATACCAGAAAGTGTTATACAAAAAACATTTTTGGATATTCAGTTTATCACTTCAAAACATAAAACATAAAGTCATGTGAAACAGTTTTTTTCGCGAAAAAATATTTAGGTTTTCTACTTCTCCATCATTAGGGCCTGTGTCTTGTCCAAAAACATCATTGAGGATGATAGTGTTCCATGTGAGTGATATTTTGAATGGAAATTTTTTCATATGATCACATTGTGTGAAGTTTCTGTGAATAATATCTGTTTCAATTTCATATCGAATATTTGTTGAACAAACTGAATGGAATAAGTCATTTTCATGTGATTCAATGTTCATATGAAAGTATTTGTTTCGAAAGAATTTTTCCTTTCGTGTGATTCAATGATCCGGAGGTTTTAGCTTCGAAAATGAGCCTCAAAGTGGTCGACCTATAGTAATCCAGGACGAGGTATCTTCTTCTTTGCTTTCCTGCAAGCAAAACGATTCTTTTCTGGATCGAGACGTCACGTGTGATGAAAAGTGGATCCTCTCTACAACAGGAGACGTTCAGGACAGTGACTGGACACCAATGGGCCACCCAGGCACTTTCCGAAGGCGAAAACCCCCCAAAAAGACCATGGAATTCTGTTTGGTAGTCAACGACTTGTGTGATTCACTATTACTTTATGCAACCTGACCAAATGTTCACAGAAAAGTCCTATTGTCAGGAAATCCACGAAATGTACCAAACATTGCGTCAGCAGCAGCACTGGTCAGCAGAAGAGGTCCGATTCGGATCCACGACAACGCCCGTCCACACGTTTCACAAATCGCCACCCAAATTAAAAGAATACATGCCTTACCCACCATACTCCCCAATCCTCTATCCAACCGACTATCATTTTTCAAGCACTTTGATAATTTTCTCATCGGTAGAACCTTCGCCAATCGGGACCAACCAAAAACGGCTTTCGTCGACATCATCGAATCCCGAGCACACAATTTTTATGCTGATGGAGTTAATTAACGTGTGTTACGTTGGTAAAAGTGCACTGATTCAAGTGATGTTTATTTCGAATATATTAAATAAGTATTCACTGAGATATTTCAGTTTAACTCATACAAATGGACAAAAATTTTGTAACAAACTAATTGTGTTTTATGAAGAAGAAAATATCCTCCTTTTCAACTCAAATTAACTTCCTATAGTTGGGATTAACTAACCGTATGAATGTGTTAAGTACTGTCATCGTGAAAAGAATAGATTTGTCTCTTTTGGTGACATAAAAATGTAATGTTGAAATAAATGAAAGCTTTCTCTGTAATGTTATTCAAAACGGTCCTGATGTGGTGATAAGGCAAGTGTCTTGTTCCGAAACATCAAAGTACACCATTGAGGACGATAGCGTTTTTTGTGTAATTCAATGTCCTTGTGTAGGGAATTGTTATTTCCAGTCCATATATTAACGAAACCTCTGTGTATGATCTATAGATCTTTGTAAAAAAAATTATTGTAATTATTTTCTTTCTTTCTTTGGTAGTTTCCCACATTTTTTGTTTGTAGATGAAGAAGTAGAAAGTTGAAAACAGTTTTCCCTCAAATACAGAAAATATTCATTTTTCAATTTTTCTCATTTTCTTTGGATTTTTTTTGCATAATTTATCGATGATTCAGGAATCTAGGAATTATTTAAATTTTTGTAAAGATTTGGTTTTGGTTTTCTTTGTTATAGCGCAAATGTACAACTTATTTATATATAAGAATGAGAATACTTGTATTAAGCTGAATATTAGTATTGTAAGTAGATGAATATATGCCACGTTACCAATAACGTTTAAAATGTGCCCTAGAAATATCCCACAGCTATAGGGAATATTTCTAGGACACATTTTAAGAAATTGCTAGAAATGGTGAGGTGTGAAGTATAAATCAACTTTGTAATAATACCTTCTTCTCCTGATCTGAAATATCTCGGATAACCTCTCATTACCCACCTTATTGCCTCGATGTTGAAAAAAAATTAACTACACTTATTCACTTACAGTTCTATTGAGTGAGTCTCGACTGACTTTTGCTAAAAATTGTTATCGAGAACTCTATATTGGCAGCTAAAAATTGCAAAGCACCTTTTCTCAATATTATTTATGCTGTAGGTATATATAACATCAAATTCTACTGATACTTCAAAAAACAATACGACTTACTGACTCTCCTAAAACTTCCTAATCATTAGAACAATGTGAAATACATTAAAATCGAAATAATTCATCAGTTTTTCATGAATATTCATTAAAATTAAAAAAATTAAAAAAATATCGCAGTTTTGTTGTGCTTGAATCGTTTTTTTTCGAACCTCCGTGATAGATGTCAAAAAGTACTTGAAGTTCTCCATTATGATATTAATTTTTTTTCAATTGTGAATGGTGAAAATACTCAAAATGGTTGATGAAAAACTGATTTTCCCGTCAAAAAATGAATTTTGCTCAACTTTAACATCATCGTAACATTATGTAATAATTGGCTGGGAAACTTCCAAGAATTGAGCTATTTGAAGAAACTGAACACTGCTCGTTTATTACAAACATTACACACTGAGCCTACGCCACTGTTGTCGAACTCCATAATAATGGGTGGATTAGGAAGGTGTGAAAAAAGTATTCAATAGTATTACAATGTGTTTGACTTGAGAACTACTTGACTCTTCAGAAAATCGAGGGACCGTAACATTTTCTAACATACTTTGATAATGAACACTGCGCGGGAAATTTTATGAATGTGTCAATTAACATAAAAGACATGAGTACGGTAAACAGTTTTCTATATTATTAAAATTAAGTACATAAACATAAAATAATATTTGTAGGTTTCCAAAAAAATATAAGAAATAACGAGTTTTATTTTATTCCATTCGAAAGAATGGAACGAAATTTCAGGTTTTGAAAACCTGCAAAACATACTTATGAAATTAAAGGTATTATAAGATTGTCAGTCTTTCAATTTTCTCATGTGACAGTACCTTTCCATTGTCCTAAAAATTTATTAAAAATACTTACAAATTGTTCGATGTCGCTTTTGGTACCTCGATGATCAATCTTGATTTGCATTTTTGACGGTATAAATGTTTTCTAAATTTATCAACGGGACGATCTCTCTTTAAAAAATCGACCCATCCATACCTGAGATAAAATATGTCCTCTCAAGTTTCATCCCTTTTGCCGTCTTATTATCTGTTCATCTACACGTAATATCTTCATAGTTTAATTATAGGAAATGGACTCTGATTTGATTTTATTATAATATGTGGCGATATGAACAACGAAGTAATAACGAGAACATTTTTTTAGTGAATATGATGTCATGATTTGAGACCTGTAGAATAACTTCGGAACTTGCATATTCACCCCAATAAATAAAGTTTATAAATATTTAATCGTTCTAAAAATACTGACTTCTTATCTGAAATTGAAAGAAGTGCCTATATTTTTAGAAGAGATTAGTTTTTCGAAAAGAAAGGTTTCGACTTTCTACTTCTCCATATTTATACAAAAACCGAGATAAATGAAGCAGGTTCGCCTTTTATTTCAATATATTTTTCGTTACTTCACCACTCCAAAAACAGAACCTCCACTGCGTATGTCTGTCTGTCAACGGGTATATCACCGTGATAGACATTATCTTATCTTAATGATAACCATTTTAGCTAGTTTAGCATTTTAGGTATTCAATACATTGATGTTTACGTTTACGTTTTACGTTTACGTTGTTTACGTTTTCCTCCAATGGATAAGGTTATTCCAGAAGAAGGTTTATCTGTATAATTCCTTAATGTTTTGTGTGAATTCTTGAAATATGATAATGTGATCCATGCGAAGTCGGGGCAGCAGTTCTACCCATGCAAATTCGGGAGCTTCTATCGAGAACACTACTGAACTCGTTTGAGATGTAACAAAACAATTCCCTACATATTGCTGTTATTTTATAGGTCTACAAAAAAGGCCGCGATGGTATATCTTCTGAAGATAGCCTACTATATCCATTTCAATGTTGGATATCACAGACATACTCGTAATGTGGTGATTAAATAGCTTTTAAGACAAATACGATATTGATTTTCACCAAATAAATAACTGAAAATAAAAACTTAGGCCGGAAACACACTTATATTTTCAACTGAATAGCTATAATTGTTAAAACTGCCTACTGGATTGAACACACGCAGATAGTTCAATCATTCAGATTTTACAATGGATTCGAGCAAAAGTAATGAGTTTACTACTCTCATTTCTTATGAAAATAAAAAAGCATTTACGAGAAATAATGTGGTACAAAATCTGTTTTTCAGTTAACCAAATTCGCCCCCCTACGAACGACAACTATCAAAAGTCGAAACTTGTGCGAGTTGAAGACTAACGATGTCTTACCTTCCAATGTGTGATTTCCTGCACGAGTTGGACGATAGGAAGTGGAAATCGGTCGTCCGGCATTGCGGCTTAAATCACTGTTCACACGCAAAATAATGAAAGTGAAAAGCGTAAAACCATAAACGCGCTCAGTTCAGTCATTCAATTTCTCGTTAGATTAACGAAACAGTTGAGTTTAACTGAGACTGGGACATGAATATATGCACATTTTTAACTGATAGTAATGGCCGTTCAGTAAAAACTGTATATTTGTGGCAGACCTTAGAAGTTATCGCAAAATCGAAAGTATCGTGCGACAAAATGAAATAAAATGAGGGGGGCCTCAAACCAATGTGATACACAAAATGAAGAAAGGTAGTTTTGTTTTACGTTGAATCACTTCGAAGGTACCTTAATGTCGCATTTTTGTTTTGTCTTTGACTAGACATAACTATAGGTATTGAAATTGAAATTTATATTTGTATACATACGTTTGTTTCAGTGAATTTTATCAAAGGCCATTATTATTAGTACAAGCTAGTGTGACGCTTTGGCAAAAAAAGTATTTGAGCTTTGCTCTGTTTGAACCCACACAATTGATATATAATTGCAAATATAAACTGTAATAAGGGTAATTTTTTGCGAGAGGAATGCATTACCAACCAACAACCTCTAAAGATGTATAACTCTTAATAATTTAGTATCACTGACTCTTTATTGCTTGTAAATTAAATGCAGTTATTCCAAAAACTGGTTTAACTATCAGAATTGAATAAATTTTATTCACTGCAATGGTCGGTTCTCTCCTAATGAACCTATTCAGTCGAAGAAGTTATATGGAAGTGCAGTTTTATTTGTATAATTACTACTACTTAATTGATTACTATTCCATATTTCCTTCAGGTTGAATAAAATCTGAACAATTTGACAAGAATACCACCACCTTGAAGTTCACAGAAATATCACTGTAAACTAATTAATTCCACTGTGTTTCTCAAAATAAACTGAAACTGTACTGTCAGTTATCAAACATAATACTTTATCGTTTGTATTTTATGTAGAAAGAAACAATTTCCTTGTTTACTCGTACAGAAAGTGAAGTATAAAAAATAATATAATTCAATAAGATTGAGATACTTGGTACTAGTTTGTTATATTCATACCAAAAGTTTCAAGTTATTTCTCATGGATTGTTATTATTTCGTGTACACTCTCAGGTACCAAGGGGTTTGTATTGTATTTGCAAATGCTCTTTATGTTTTGGCTCTTTACTTGATCATATATCACTATCAGTTTGTAGAATACATTTTTCTGTAGAATAAAATTTGCTGAATGAAAATATGTACAGAATGTATAAATTGATAATACAGTTTTGTTTTATGATTCTACGATTCATTTATAATCATGAATATTCAAGTAGCTTTTTCTATCGATCTTGTTCTCAGTGAATCCATCTGAGGATGAATCTTCAGAATGAAATATTTATTGAAGTCATTTAACCAGTATTCGAATACTGACTTTTCCGAGGAAATTCCGACCACTCCTTCCATTCGACTCATTTCATGATTGAACTGATACATATCGCCCTTCCTCAGATATTTACTTACATTGATTCATATACGACGCGACGTTTTTATACCTTGTCTCTCCCTTTTATTCTCTCTTTTCGACCCTAAATCCATAAAACATGTTTTTCTAAACGAATACACATGTTTTCTCGTGAAAACATATACATAAGTCGTTAGTTCACGCACTGCTTTTTTTAACACACACACTATCCTTCTTTTAGATTGAATGATATTGGTGATTTAGTTTTTTGATTTTGACAGAAACAGGCCGGTATTAACAAAAGAATGTAGTATGTTCGAACGTGTGGACGGGAACATATATTTTAATTGGACCACTTCCCGTACCGGTGCTTTGGACTGAAAAGAGTTAGAATTTTCGGGATTTTTAAAAATATCGAATATTTCAGATGGATCGATTTATGGCATTCTTGAAATTCGAGAGTATATTTAGATTGACGATAAATAAACAAATAATCAGATTTCAAGAACTAAGCCCATTCTAGATTAGTGATTCACCAGATGGTCCAGATAGACTCCAGAAACTTTACGGGGGTAACGTTGGCGTGACCAAAAAAATGGGGGTTCACAATTCGTAAGTCAGGTTCCACGAAAATTTATCTGGTTTCGATAGTGAATAATTAAAATGTTAGCTTGACTTCATCTATCAATGTAGACAGATGATATTTCAAGAAGCTCAGCGACTGTTACGTGTGAAATCTTGCAAATTCCATATTTTCAGTTCAACATATCAAGAATGTGATATTACAAGAAGAGCTACTCGAACTTAGCACTAATCAGGATCTGAAGGTGAAATTTAAAAGGGTGTATCACACATTTTGGTTGTAGGCAGCAATACCCGAAAAATATCCTGGACTGTGGAAAATTGCGAGAAAGGTTTTGATAGATTATTTCTCGTAATATATTTTTGAAAAAAGTTTTAGTGTCGATACATACCTTTTAGCAAAAAAAAGCAGATTGAATATCATAGAACAGGGAGATTTGCGATTATTTCTAACAAAACTGAAGCCAAATATTAGCGATTTGCTGTCAATCCATCATCCTTCCCATTAAAATTATGACTGTTTCGTAATTGTCATTGCAGTGTAGAAGTTACATACATTACTTATATTTGATTTCAATTATATTACGACTGAGTCATAGTGTAATAATTACATATTTGAATAATCAACAAAAAAAATATACTACGCAAATTTCCGTAACTACATCGAATCTTCATATTTTTTGTTGAATTTTGGGAATATGGTAGAAATATAGCGGCTAGGGGTGCACCGGAAATAGCAAAATTTTTATAAAAAAAGTTTGGGAATCTCTGTTCTAGATGTATGGTTGAATTTCAAGTATGTTTTTATTTTCTGGATACAGCGGCCTCTTAGGCATTTTCTCATAAATGTAAAATGTAAAGTTTGTTATTTCTCTCCCTAATTGACTCAATACCTAAACTGATATGAATAAAAACGATTATAAACATTATTTTATCTATGAAAAGTTTTATTATCATCGAGTAACATCTGCTGCATTGTATTGAGGATCTTTGGTAATATATAATTGCAAAATAAGGTCAAGGCTTATAAACAGAAATAGAAACTAACAGATCTTCTCGGGGAGCAGTTTCTCATGTCGAAAATCAGAAATCTAGTACCGAAGTTCTAGAGCGGCTAAGGAAGACTGACAGGTGGCAAAATATGATAGATTTGGAGAAGAATAAATGGACCGAAAAATCGTTTCGACTGTATGGGTTGCCAGGATTACACGGTATTTATCCAGTATGGCTGTAGAAAGGGTAGAAATTCAAACATGGGGTCTTGTTAGCACCACAATAACTTCAAAACATGGGAAAATCGAACTAGGTTTGGCAAATATATTCAGACCAATACAGAATATCATTCACAATAAAACATTATACAAACTCAAGGGGAGCTTTGTCGATCTTTGATGTTTGTGAAAAGAGTCGTATGTTGATCCCATAAACAGCGTAAACGATCATATTGGATCTCGTCGGCGGTTGATGTCGAAGCTTGACGTTGCAACTGACCGTCTTGGGGAGTCTCGTTTTTATTTTGTTTTCGAAGACTCTGTCGATCCTATAGATGGTAAGGAGAGATTTACTCAAGCTTATTCTTCAAGTCCAGCAATACATTTGTGGTTCAGCGTAGCATCACTGATGAGACCTTTGGCAAGTCGAAACAGCGCTGTATGATTTCGTATCACAAATGGACTCTGGTTTCAATGAGAAAAATTATTTGATAAACAAATTGGACACAAAACACTAGCTAATAGATAGATAGATCCTATCGAGAAGAGACATTTACGGCAATTTGGCTCGGTAGGAGCTAAAAGCTTCCAACGCCACTTGACTGTTCGATAATATTTTCATTGACTTGTGTATGAGGTTGAATTCTCCCAATCTCTCCGCACACAATTCAATAGCGTAAATTTCAGCTTGAAATACAGTCGCATATGTTCCTAGGCAGGTTGATATCTCTGTTTTGAGTCTGTGACTAAAAACACCTGTACCGAAAGGTGTTTTTGATCCATATGTGAAGCAACAACTATCTGCTCTTAATATTTCCTACTCCCAGAGGATTCAGTCTTCTCTACTCGGAAACATTACTTTATAAGGCAGTTCGTAGTTGACAGTTGGAGGCATGAAATCAGAGGTCATTTTCAGAATGCTGTGACTTCCAGTGTCAACCAACAGTCTATTGCACTCTGCATTAAATTGATTTATGCAATTGGCAATGTGCACAAATCTATATACAGTCCACCATGCCTATCTCTCCAAAAACATGCGGAAACCACTGATGGCCAGACAAGCCTGTCTCTGTAAGTCAGAAAGCTTCATATATCGTTGTATGATATTGTATCGCAAATGGAAATGAGAAAAATTACTTGACAAACAAATTGGACACGAAACACTAGCTAACATATTACTGCATAAAGGTCAATATGAAGGTGGAGATGAATTTTTTCCATCTCCTGAAGACGTCAGTTCGATTGGTGAAACGCGTTTGACAATCCGTACTTGAATTCAATTATCAAAGCATCAATGATAAGAGAAATCGACAATGAGAGATGAAGGTGGAAGGTAGGTAAGTAGTTAGATAATGAATTGGTTTATTGAAACCTACACTGCAATTTGCGAGTGTTTACTGTGGCTCAACCTTTTCAAACTCTAGCAAATAAATTCAGATGCTTGACGAAGCTGATAACTTTATTGGTTGATTGATCTTCTTGGCTCTGCCAAACGCTGAAAACTTGTTCCTGTCTGCAGCAGATAGACACATAGTATGTATTCTGCTATGAAGGCCTGACTTTCTTTGTGATGAAAAACCTGAAAAACTATCGATACTTTCGCACAGGCACCGCTCTAGGAATGATTTGAGAACACTCCTGTAGTGCTTGCGTTTTGTCCTTGTCCTTGAAAAAAACAAATGATGAATTTGAAATGAAACTTTACTTGCTTCAGTAACAAAATGCAGATCAACTTATATCAACAATTTATAATTCAATCAGTAGTCAAAATTGATTCAAAGAAGTATCCTAGACGCACTAAACGTGGATTCAATATTATTGATGCCTTACGTCTTACTCATAGCCAGAACAAATTTTGTTGATCAATTAAGTAACAATCAGGTTGAGTGGAGAAGAGAGTGATGACAGTTTTTAGGTAATATGTAGTCTTTTGGAATAAGATTTTTTTCAATATTCTTGCTTGTGGACATTTTGGACATTCTAACGAATTGAATGCGAATACTACCAGTGTCAACTCTTTCAATTCTTTTATAATCAGATATTTAGCATTTTATTACCTGAATCAGTCATATATTTGCTTTCGAACATTTCTGACTAACTATATCAATGGAACTTAATCCGGTTCTGTATGAATCAATCCAGTAATAAACAAGTGGAGATTTTTCTCGCCCTTCGCGGTGTGCTCTGCTGGACCGGAAGTAGGTGATAAAGGCACACAATGCGAATATTCGATTAGTTTTTTCACGATCTTTATTTTGGCAAGTCTGTGAACAATAACTTATTCGCTGAAAATGCGTGGTCAATTGGCTAGTGAAAAATGGTGGTGAGAAAAGAACTGATAAAGACGAAATTTGTTCCAATGAAATTTTCTAATACCTTATAAAAAACTAACATTTCTCAGTACAAATGGCAATATCCCACACAAATATATTCATTTCAATGGTATAATAGTTTTTCATCAAGATTATACAGTTCATCATCTTACGAATTAATCATTTCAGCATGTAAAACTAGGACAAATCGATTTTGCATTTGTTCCAGAGAGCATTGGATAATGGTTATTGAGCAATGGTCAAGTATTTTCTTCTCAGGTTTTGCTTGACAATTTGATATTTCATTAGTATAATGAGTACTTATTCTACAAGATTAACTTGAGAAATATGATATTTTCAAGTGAGACATGAAAAAAATTACTTGGTAGTTGCTCAAGACCCATTATCCAATGCTCTCTGGATTAGCCCATAGTATTAGCCATAGTATTTTGAATTTACCGCGTTTCGATAGTTCTCCGTTTCTCCAACAGATGGCGTGCCGACTCGACCAAAAGTTCTGTTGATAGATAACTATGGCGATAGTATCGCACATGGCATGTGCGATGTTGCCGAATTGTCAAAAACGTATCAAAGAAGAACGGTAACAATATCTCTACGTATTTCAAGTTGAACAAGGAAAGTGAACACTGTATCCTGAAGTATATTACGAGAAATAAGTATGGTGCAGTTAAACTAAACTGACGCAACACATTTATTTCGAGTACTTGTCTATAACTATCCCCTTTAAATTTCTAAAAATGGGGGATCCATCTTGTTATGAACGGTATCTGGTATATGAATGGTTTTAACTATTCAACATTTCTTTTTGTTCAAGTATATCAACTGAATTTATCTTTTATGAATGGACTGACCTGGTACTTGATGAAAATATTATCATAATCATAGATTGTAAAAACTGTTGTGAACCAATTACTTGAGGAACAAAGAACTTATTCTGTGAATCGGTTTTAACTAAACTTTATTTACACATTGATATTTTACTA
>WOGP01005232.1:0-13315 GCA_015342065.1 Leptinotarsa undecemlineata | reverse complement strand
TTCTTCTCCTGAGGATGCTAACTTTGTTGGCGAAACGCGCGTCAAGTGCAAAAATATTAGTTTGGTGTTTGGGTAATTGATCAAAGAAGTTATTCAGGGATGGCAAGTTACAGAACTGAACGTGAAAGATTTGGTAAAGCTCTTGAATACTATTGATGAAAATACCCCTCATATTACTTCTGAAAATTTCTCAGGAAAATTGCGGAAATCCGTAAGAAGTGCCACAAAAAACATAGTGAGAACACCAGAAAAACCAGAGTACTAATTTTGGGAAGAAATGTGAATCTGTGGAAAGCCTAAAAGGGCTGCAGGAAGTTTCTCAGAAAAATCATCAGAAAACTAAAAAACTGCCGGAAAAGGCTATCCAAAAATGTTGACAAAGGTGTCTGGGGCGACGGCTAGAAAATGGTTAGAGTATACATGGATTCCAATCAAAACTTAACTACACTCTGGATGATATAAGAAACCTAACTGACTCCTTTTTTTTGTACCTGAAGAAGTAAGGTTCATCTGTAATAGGAGAGAAAGTTTCCCAAACTTCACCACTGATGAAATCCAAAAAGCATCGACAAACCTCTAGAAATACTCAACAAACCTCAGACAAACCAGCCTATGCTGTAGCTGTCTATAACAAATTTAATGAACGAATGTCGAATGACAAAGTCAACATATATATATCTCTAGGATTCTGAGAAAAGGCTTTATGAACATTCAATATTTGACCGTTTCAATGAGGAAATTGAACGAATGGGAAGTTCAACTAACCAATAGTTAGGATTTATAAAACGGCGCCCAACCATAGACACTGTTAACATCATAGTTGACTTTGCCAATGGGGCATGGGTTGATAGAAATCTCTGCGTAGTCATAACTCTGGATGTGAATAATGCCCTCAACGGTGCATCATGGCAACCCATATTGAAGGCGATAAGAAACAGAGGAATTCTGAAAAGCTCTCAATTTCTATGATAATCCCATATATTTCAGAGAGAGAGATATAAAAACATTTCACTAGGAGCCACCGATGACTGTCAGTATAAACAGCGGTATTACACAAGGATCAATTCAGTTGTGGTGCCTTTTTCTATAGAATTATCCGATGAAGTTGATCTAGTAGGGTTTGCGGACAATGTAGCAGAAGAGGTCCAGAAACGGGAATGTCCTAATGATTGTAGCGAATAGAGTATTACTACGACTATCGAATTGGCGCCTGAAACTAGTCCCAGAAAAAACCAAAATCGTGCTCCCAATAATGTTTATAAAACAGGGACAATTAAATTCGACGTGGAAGAAACACAGATTGGACTGAGCAAGGCAGTAAAGTACCCTTGGAGACGACACTGAGCTTCCCTTGGCGGAGCATCTGTGACAAAGTATACTTTAAGCGTAAAAAAGACTACAGTGCTAGCAAACTTGATGCCTAATATCGAAGGCCCAAGAGTTCCAAAGAGACGGATCATATCTATTCTAGGCGCAATATCCGGATATACCAAAGTTCTAGATAGGAAATACGTCTTGCAGTAGTGCACAGCAGTACAGCTGCCTATGCAGGATAAGTGATAGTGAAATTTCACCGATAGCAATTCAACTGATGCAGGCAAGGGAGCGCTACAGTTGCTGGGAGGAAAGTGCAGCCAGAGAAATTCTTATGTGCAGGTAGCATTTATGTGAGATGGTCGCATCTACTCATCTCCCAACATATAGGGCTTTGCAGAAGTAGACTACTACTTCACCCAGGCACTTTCTAAACACGGCTGCTTTCGCAAATATCAGTAACATAGCAAAAAAACGAAGTAAGTATGCCGTCAATGACAGTTAGATAACAATGCGAAGCATACGCTTTTTGCATGCCCAAGATGAAAAATCACCCCATTCCTAATACATGATGGAAGATCTCAAAGGAGAAGAGTACTGAAGTGATGCGGTTTTCGGTACTTGACACCGAGAAATGGGAAAACGATTTTCAGTCTCCTCTTGATTAAAGAAATATGTTAATTAGAGATATATACAGATAGATATATAGATTACTTGGGTGTATGGCTAGGTGTTCAAGAAGTCTGGGAGACTATAGTCGTTCTTGTCAAGCTCATGCCAATTATAGGTGGAATACGCTTGTATTATAGAGAGTAATTCTTGGTGTGGCACTATTCCAGATTCTATATGCATCACTTCCCTGGCATATCGATGTTGGAAATGAAATACTCTAGAAGAAACTTGTGACCTTAGAGGGGAAGAACCCCATGAGAATTACTACGCCTATAGGATAGAAATGACAAAAGAAAATGTAGTAACGTCATAGGAAACTGAATGGAATAACAAAGGGAAAGGAAGATATATTTATAGCTTGATTGCGGAAACTAGAAGGTGACTTAATAAAAGAAATGCATCTTTGGATTTTATATTTCTACAATATAACTTCATTACCTTAACTATCCACCTATCTAGAAACAAATCATAAGACTGGAGAATAATAAATAACAATTCTTAACTGAGCTAACATTTTACCTAATTATCAATTTCCTCGAATCTTTCTCTTTCAAATGCAATACGTCATAATCGTGATCGAACTCGTGCCCCTCTATCAAAAGGTGATGAGTGATAAGCTAATGTTGAATTGGTCTTTCCATTCAAAAAAACACAAGTTTTTATAGAAATTAGACAAAGATAATATTTTCTCAAGTATATTTACATATTAGTAACGTTTCGGAAAAAAGTAGCTGCATCAATATGAATTCTAATTTGAAATCCAGTACAGTTCCCAAACATGTTGAGTTTTATGTCTGCAGCCCGATGTCATCGATTTCAAATCCTAAAGAATTACATTCATTAGTGAATTCGAGGCATACTATTAATTTCCTATCAAGTTACTGAAAATACGATAACTGTTATGTGTTGTATATGAATGAATGACTAAAATACTTTCGAATATGCATTATCAACTTTCACTTTAGGTGTTCTTCCATTAACATAGTTAAATTAGCCATGGTTTCATGGAAGCACGTATACCTATCGTCTTCAATTGAGTTTTCAAAAAATCTTTTGTTGGTATCGGAAGATCTAGACAAGTCGAAGAATATAACTAGGAACTGATTTAATCCAGTTCCTCATTCATCAATGCTGTCTCAAGTAATATATTTTGTTAAAAACCCTCTCGGCAACATGTAACAATACAGTTGCTATGGAGAAAATTTATTTGTAGATTATATCCAATAGTTTCTATTACTGAGGAAAAACAGCTGAGGAAACACATTAAACTGTAGGTTAAAACAGGTGTCTGCAGACTGTATCGAGGAGATAAATATACTAAGAAGAGGATAAATATTTCGAAATCAAATCTTGAAACATGCAATTTTCCCAATGTATCAACACAGTAGGTAGTAAATGCATGCATGAAAACAACTATATTCTCGGTTAATACCACGCTGGACATTGAATGAAATCTGACAGGCATTTATGCACAATATCTAACGAAGATTTGCCTTGCAAATATTTCTTGTTCATTCAGCGACTTCAACGCCGTTTTACTACATGTATGAATACTTCGTCTGAGGGATATATTGTTAATTAGCAACAGCTTCGTATACCAATACTCTAACAGTCTGAAGACGGTATCAAGGAATTGTAATTCTGTATTGTATAGTATTGCAATACCTTTTGATGATTTTAAAGAAATTGTACCAATGTCACAAATATTAGGTTGGTTCATGTGTTTTTGTAACTCCATATATCAATAAATACATAATCTACTTTACCGTGGTGTATACTAATCGATAGAGAATTTTGAACACTATACAATGATGTTAATCATTACAGAAAAAATACATATATGTCGTCGAGTAATTTTTGGCCAATGTTTTTCTACGAATTCAAATTGAAGCAAAGCGCTGCCGAAACAGTGCGAAAAATTGAACAAGCATTTATGGATTTTCATCAAGTATCGGCCAATTCCGTCATATAAATAGGCATTTAGCACTGTTAGTTAATGAACGCTTCCTTCTTTCCATTGTAGATTTTTGGATTTTAGACTACGCAGAACTTTTTAAGAAGAATAACTGATATAAAAATACGTGAAGAATCAGTTCAAGTATAATTCATATGAGAGTGGAAACATAAAACATCCATGAAGTTTTCCTCATAGCAATATACAATAATCTGAAGAAAATCCATGCAGCACGTTTTGGAATTCAAGAACAAGTTTCAGAGATTATCTGCTAAAACAATGATTCCGATATGAAAAATTACAGGTACTTATATTAATATTTGGACAGGTGAGCGGGCAGCGGACAGGGGGCGAACCAGAACGTGGCGGTACTTAATATGTTAATGAAGATCATATTTGTTATTGATGATAGTATCGGTGGAACATGAACTCTAATCCCACTCATTGGCGTTGTAAGTGTTGGTTGTAATGTATTACCTATATCTGTGTAAGTTATAATGAACGGTTACCGTCCAGCTCTGTTGTATCTACAGAGATTCCAAGACGTAAATCTTTACATTTCTTTATAGCTCGTTCGAATTAAGATGATACGAAATAGATTTTATTGTTGAATATTCGAAAGGAGCAACATCGAAAAAGGTTTTGAAATTATTTTAAACCAATTACCTCTGGTACACTTTATTTTCAAATATTCGATATACGCGAAAATAATGAACTACTTTTTGTTGACTGGCGTTGTACCATTTTTGAAAAATTATTGGTTGATTTTGTTTTTTTTTGTGCTGCATAAATGTCAATATGGAATTGAATAAATTCGATAGAAACTTTGAAAAATTGTAATCGTTCAGTTCTTTCTGAAAATTACTTTCTGACAATGTAATATTCAATAGTCTGTGTTGAACGCTACTTCTTCAAGTTCATAGGGATGTGTCAATAAGCTATATATAACCAATGTGTTTGTAAAATAACCCAAAATATTGTTGAGCATTCATTTTAGTGATAGTCTCATCTGGAACTATTCACCTATATGATAGTGATGAATTCAATTGACAAGTAAATGGAATTAACACATTCAACATGCCCAACTGCTTATATGTACCAGTTAATCAGACCAAAAAGACGTAGATGAAATTGCAGCCTGTTTTACTGGCATATATGTAGGCATTTGTGCAAGTGTCTCAATCAAACCACCACTGAAAGGAAGCTGAACAATTCAATACATTTTCTAAACGGGACTATTACTAAAATTGTCATTCAAATTATTCTTCAATTTCTCGCAAACCATCTCATTATATGGACGAAAAGTCATTTTTAGAAGCTTACGTTGAGTTAGGTACAAAGTTAGTGGGTCTATTCGACCCTCCACCGCAACCCGCAAGGGTTTATTGTGGCTCAAACCTATTCACACTCGACCAAATAAACCCAGATTCTTAACGAAGGCGATTAGTTTGTAAGGTGAGTGGGGTTTCAGGACAGATGGTAAGAGTACGGCTCTGCCGGCCCCAGCGGGCAGTTACAAAGTATGTGCTCTGCTGTTTCATCCTTTTCCAAATAGAAGCGACACACACTGTCTTTCCACAGTCCGAGTCTCAGCATGATGATTCAAATGACCTGTAAGAAGGCCTGTTAGACATCGTAGTTCTGTCCTACTGAAGTCAAACAACTGTTTGGTATCAAGGGAGTCAGCAGCCTCATCGCCTTCCAGGCCAGTATGGCCAGGAATCTAGACCAGGCACAATATGTTAAGTCTTTCTATCGAGGAGAGTCGATTTTGGCGATTTGCTACCAATTCAGACGTTGCTCAGTAGGAGCCAAGAGCTTCCAACGCTTCCAACTTGTGGATGATGTTGGATTGCATTTCATCATTTCGGACTTCCATTGTCTGATATGAGATAAATTGATTTGAAATTCCTGAAAGAATATGTGAAAAGTTAAAAAAGGTAAGCAGAAAAATAACAATGATAGTAAGCAAAGAAACTGAAATTACAATGAGATAAAAAATCAAAAATTGAATTAATTAACACGAGATGCAAATTAAAGAATCATTAGCAAGAAATGAAAATTGAAAACCAAAAGATTCCAAATCAAGTTACTTTACGACGTTTCGATTGTTAATATCTATTACTATTTATAGGTCATTCGAGTACTTCCACCTAGCCCCTCGTTCACCGTTAGCTAGTGGTGATTATCTCAAAATAATATACGCTGACTCAAGTACTGCCACTTCTCCATCAGTAGATATGAATGTAGATATGAACATTGTGTATTGTTGTTAAAATATATACAAATGTGCTTCATGACGAAATAAGTAATTTTAAAAATCACACCGATTTTAAATGAAAGTCAACTCAAGAGTATGAAATAATAATTTGATATGAACACGAACTTTACTAACAAAACGAAATCCAAAGTAGGTATATACAAATGTATCTGATATCAACAGCAGCAAAGCCATTGTACCACAATATTTGATAAATACTTTTTCAATGCTGACACCAACCTGAAAAAAGTGTCATGATTGCGTGGCATCTTTTTTTCATTTCGTTTTAAAGGTATTTTCCAGCACACTGGTTTTCAAAAACATTTTCTCAGAATTTTGAGTTATATTTCAGGTCGACCTGATTTATGAATAAATTTCATTTTATTTTTTATTTTTCAAATGACAAGGACATCTATCTATTACTCATTATTTTTCACAGTTCTCACCGTGGATTTGTACCGTGAGGTTGGTTTGGCTTAGAGCATTTTGTTTTTTATTCGTATAAGCAAGAATTTGCCCACCAAGAATTTGTGACATTTTGCATTTGGCACTCCACCCGTATCTGGTATCAATGAGCCATGCCGTTACACGTATACGTATTAGCTCCTGTCTCGAAATTTATCCAACTTATGGACAAACAGATTGCGCCTATTTCTTTGTGGTTCACATTTCCTCTTGAAAAATTAGTAGTTTCCTAGACAACTATGCAACTCATGTATATTTGTTTTGAAGCCCTGATAAATTATTATACGCAGTCTTAATTATTCTATATATACACGTGTATAATTGATAACTTCCTTTTTTATTACAGGCTTTATATTAGCTTCACCTGTATGTATGTATGTATGAATGTTTGTTTGTTTGTAACTCTCAAGCTCGAGATCTGTACTTGACAGAATTATCGACATTATTGCTTGATATATTCGAGGGCAGATGGTGCTGTACGTAACTTCTTTGATATATCGACATTCATTATTGCTTGATCTATTAGCAGGCAGATGGCGCTGGACGTAACCTCCTTGATATAATTCGAACTCACTTTACATGTATTTCTTCATTTGAAAAAAGTATTTCTTTTTATTACGTGCATCTACGTGCATCTGCTGCCTTATTTGTAAACCTCCTTTGCGCGCCTGCTGACTTGGGCTTGGTAGCTGATTTTCAGGCTCCCTCTCCGGAATCAGAAAATATCAATTGTCATTTTTCTAAACAATATACGGTTGATTGATCCCATAGTTTAGATAAAATAAATATAGTTTATAAAGACTAAAATACACTCTTTTATAGCAAACTAAACTAAAAAATGAAAAATAAATATAGTTTAAAATACTAAAAAACACGCTTTTGAAGAGAAAGTTAAAAACATTTTTTTAATAAGGTTAAAACAATAACGGACGAGAAATACTAGTATTATTGTGAAAAAACCATTGGCGTTCTGTGCTATATTTTTGTATATCAAGCGCCCGTCGCTATTTTCGCAATAATACTAGTATTTTTTGTTCGTTGTATTGTTTTAAGCTTATTCAAAAAAACTGTTTTCAACTTTTTAGTTCAATGTTCTTCAAAAGCGTGTTTTTTAGTTTTTTAAACTATATGTATTAAATTAATATAATACCTCTAGTCGGCACTTCCCCTTCCGTTATTGGTCTAACAATCGGTACGATTAAACATGATCAAATTGACATTTTCGACATTTATTGATCAGTTTTCTTCTCATTTTAACAGTTAGTAAGAATACAGGCTAGAAATTCCAGGAACTGAATTCAGTATAAGAACCACACTACGACATAGAATGGTGAACAAAGGTTCACTCATTCTACACCACTGGTTAACGGCTCTCAGAATTTACACCTGACAATAGTTGAATCCGATGCCCTGCTTGACGCCCACCTGGTAATGAAATAATCTGCCACTCCTTGCTCGATACAGATAAAGATGTAATGGGCCGAATACCACACCAGTGCATACTCAGACTATATAAACATTCACCATATTTAAACGTTTATTAATGGCATTCCTTCTTAAACGAACATCGCCATCTGAAAATTTGCACTTTATTTTTCATAAGATCAATAAGGAAAACCTTGTAGGTAATAACTACCGATATAATCTGTATTGAAGTTATTATTTGTCCTGTCTAACAAACACACACACTACACACATGTTATCTTATGAAATGTCGATCTTGTCGCGATTGTTACAAAAAGTGGGGATATTCGCAAACCATATTTATTTTCCAGGAATCGGTTATCTACTCAGTTGGGTGGTTTATACTTCCACAGAATTCAATCGGTATTTTGGAAATCTAATTTATTTACGAATCTATAAATTAGTCAGCATTTTTTCGTAGAACTCGTTTGCTGTCGTAAATCAATCCACATGAGTAGCAAATATGGAGCCAGAATCTTTTTATGAATATCAAATATGTATCTGATTGGATAAACACCTTTATTTTCTGAATACAATAACCCCTGGACTGTAATCAAATTGATATAATAATCGCACAAAATGCAAGATAACAGATCAAATCTCAAATCAAATCATGGTAACATGAGTATGTAGTTCAATTTAAACAAGTTCGAAGGTCTGTAGGACTATATGTCACGGATTACTCATGTCAGGTTGATAGTACGTAGACATTCAAACTTTCATTTTATTCAATCCCAGCGATAGGAATCTTGTTAAAATTGATAGGGGTATACTGTAATTTATTATAATGAATGAAATGAGTGCTTCATCTTGTTGTATTATCCAGAAAGGTACTGATAAGATAATAAGACAAGTGTCATATTACGAAACAGCAAAGTCTGCCATTGAGAATGAACGGTTTGCATGTGGACGAAATTTTATAATAATAATAATAATGCCAGCAATAGAAAGAGTTTCCAATACATCATATGCAATTTCAGATAAAATACAAAAATAAGAAAAACAATCAATCAAATTAAATATCCTAGATATAGGTAATAAACACCGAGACAACCCATTAAAACCTCAAGTTTGTGCATGGGAATTCTTTATTTATTGTGTTACCAAATAATCTTCGTATTTCAGTGTGAGTATTTACAATATTTACAATATTCTGGACCTGAGAAAAAGTAAATCACAATGAGAGGAGAATCGAAAATTCAGTTCATTTCTATAGCGGTGAAAATAGAAAATATTTTGTTATCAATTATATTTGATATTATTTCATGATCCACATTGAGGAGATACTTTTTGAATATATTTTTTATTAGTGGTATCGAGTTGACTTTCATTAGCTAATTTTTATGCATATCGTCTAGAAAGTTATAGAATTCATTTTCTAAAAAACTGAAACAAGTTGCCCCACCGATTTTTTTGTTGTCTGTATTTGTACCAACATTTTTACTTTGTTTCTTGTGGTATAACTATGCTCTAACTGTTGAAGGGTGTATTTATTTTTACTTATGAAAGTTGCTATGTCGAGGATAACTGAATCCTCAACGTATATTTTCTTTGGTAAATTATTTTCAAAATTTTTTTTTGTACTATCTCAAGATTTTGAAAATGGGTATTGAGTACACCACCCCAGCTAAGGGTACCATATCGCAGTCGTGACTCCACAAGAGCATAATATAGAGTTTTGAGGGAATGAGTATCTAATATTCTATTGAAGCATTTGAATCTATATAACAATGGTCCTAGACTTTTAGTTAATTCCTCGATATGGTTGTTTGATGGCAATCTGTTGATTTGTTTTTCCCAGTGTGAGTTCCTTGAACTTAGGTAAGTTAGTTCTGTAACTCGAAAAAGGTATATAAAAAGTTTTGTCAAAATATACGGTAAGCAACTTATAGTCAAACCAATTGATGAAATTTAACAGATTGTCTTCCATTTTCATTATTTTCAGACTCTCCCAGGTTTCTGCAGTGTATAGAATGGCAGCGTCATCAGCGAAGCTCCCAATTAGACCTGTAGTTTCATGGATGGTGAGAAGACTATTTATATATAATGTAAAGAGTAGTGGCCCTAGCACTGTACCTTGTGGTACTCCATATTTTATAAATTTCCCTTCGCTGATTCCATTTCCTATTTTCACATACTGCTTGCAGCAACTCAAACTTGATTGGATCGTTTATTGCTTTGGATTTATTCATTTTTCAGATTATGAAAGGTTAAAAACTCAAAATTCACCAGGAAACAGCGACTGTACCAGAAAATGTCTTTCACAGAAATGTAATGTTCAACTATATATGGAACCTAATTTTCAGAATGCCCCAATTTGTTAGATAATGCCATTACTTCAAATCAGTATATTTATGCAATTTAGATAGCCTTCCAGACTGTGGATGATATGTACGCCACTGGATATTCCCAACAAAGCGGCATAGTCACTAGGGGTCCCCTGCTGCTGCAAATGACCTAGTTGATAGCCCAAACATCGTCAAAAAGGGACCGCTTAGCACGAGTCAGAGATAAAGGTGACAAAAACAAAAGAAATGCAGATAAATTTCGTTCAGCTTGTAATAATTTTTCCAACGGTAACAAATCATGTTTCTTGCTTGTGCAGTCGTGAAATTTCTTAGACACTTCAAACGGGTCGCTGCACCAAAATAAAATAGATTTTTCTCCACTGCTAATGAACATTTTTTTTTCATAGATCCTTTTGATGAATAATACTGACTGAATTGATTTTTTCGCACATGAAAAATGCCCAAAACTATTTTCTTTGTAGAATTCTCACTGTTATGTTATGTTAAGAACATTTTTCTAGTCATCTGAATCGATCGTGTGGTGTGTGTTCCGTAATATGAGTATGCAAAAGTCATTTAGTTTGCCCAACATAATTTTTACCACACTCTGCGAACTGACTATATCATTAGAAGGACACATGGCTATAATTATATACCAATGACGATTTTTTCAAAGAAATTTGATTTTATTATTCAACATAGTTTCCTTCGAGCGCGATACAACGAGTATAGCGGTCATACGATGTTTCGATGACATTTTCACAGTACGGTTTATAGATTAATCCTCACTTTCGATGATTATCTCTTCATCAGCGTTGATTTTCTTTCCAGCGAGCATTTATTGGGATCTGAAAACAAAAAAGTCGCTGGGGACCAGATCTGGAGAATACGGTGGATCAAAAGCAATTTGGAGCCCAATTCATGCAATTTTGACACCGTTTTCATTGATTTGTGACATGGTACAACGTTTTGAGAAAACAATACTTTATTTTTCCCCAAATAGGGCCGTCTATCTGCAATTTCGTCCTTGAATGGCTTCAATAAAGCTATGTAAAAGTCGCTGTTGATGGTTTTCTCCTTTCAAGATAGTGGATGAATATTCTTCCATGCGAATCCCAAAATACTGATACCATAATCTTGCCAGCCGACTGTTACGGTATTTTTCTTCACCAAAAGTCAATCCTTCATCAACACACAAAAATCCTTTCCATCTATTTTTTCAAACAAACAGAAGTTGCTTCACGCAAAAAGTTCTATCCCACAAACAGATAGACCGATAGCTGTGAAATTTGGACACGTATCTACTGAAGTTTACGGTTAACTGATAATAATATGATTTCAATATTAGTACAGCCATCTGTGGGTTAGCTACGAACTTTTAGCTTATCTAGTATAATATCATATCAAACTTCCATTTGAATTTTTAGTCCGGTCAAATTAGACTAAAAGATAAGAGTGAAGGTACATAAATTTACAACAAGCTGCAAATGCGTGTAATTGTTCAAAACATACTTAAACTTAAGATTTTAAAATTCCGAATGATTGCGATGCCTGGAAAAAAATTTATTCGAGGTCAAAGGTCAAAAATCTCGAAAAAAATTGGATTTCGCGATTTTCAGGAAAACCGTATGTTTAATCATGAAATAACCTCAGATAAAAATTGTAGACCATAAAATTCTCTACAAAAAATGTATCGATACTTTTTTTCTTAGAACCGCCGTTTCTGAGATACGACGAGTCAAAAAGTTGTAAAAGTTGTAATCGAGATTTTTGAACTTTGACCTCGAATAATTTTTTTCCAGGCATCGCAATCATTCGGAATTTCAAAACCTTATTTTCAACTATCTTTTGAACAATTACACGCGTTTGCAGCTTGTCGCAAATTTATGTACCTTCCAATGTCTAGATTGACCGGATTATTTTGGATGAACGAGTAAAGTTATCCAGATCTGTTTCGTGTAAGAATGCATCGAACTTTTTTGAAATACTATCCAATATACAGGGTGCCCAGTCAAAGCAAGTTGTATCAAAGTTAGGTTTCTTGAAAAAAAATTAGATAATATTGCTTTTCGTTCGTTGCTTCCTGAAAAAACGTTTCCTGCAAGTGGCCATCGATGGATATCTCTCGAATACTTTTACGATCAACGCTGGTGTTCCTCAGGGATCTCTAGCGAGTCAAATCCAACGTGAATTCTTTCTATCGCACAGGCATCGCTTTCAGAGCATCTTCAGAATTTTCCTGTAGTGCGTGGGTTTTTACCAATAAAAAAAAGATAATTTACAAGCGAGATGGAAAATGGAAGATGTGATCTTAACCCTTTATACCTACTGATCATTGAGCGACCTTGGTGAAATATTGAGTGTGAAGCGAAACCGCAGTCTACCCTGAATAATATGCATTTGGACAGATTGCTGAGTCCGATATGCAAATCGAAATGGTATATAATAAATTGAAATTATGGAAGATTCAATTCGGTGATTATTATTCTAACGCCTTGAAATTTGTTTCTCTGCATAATTATTCAGAATTAACAGAAACTTGGGTATGTTTACTAGCCGAAAAATTGATTCCGATCGTGATCGTAAGATTTCGAGAAAACGAGAGGTATATTTTAAGAAAAAAACACGAAACAGCTATTATATCTGAAAATCATTAATTTGAGTTTGGGCCGTCTGAAAAACACAAAGTATGAGTAGTCGTAGGTAATATATCAGTGGTCGCCAACCTGTCGATCGCGAGCTACCGGTAGTTCGCGGTGGCAATTCTGGTATTCCACAATTCCACAAAAAAATCTGTCATTATATTAAACATAAACAGCAGCAACGTTGCGGTGAGCGATCTGCCGCTGACGCCATCAAGCTAGAATCGGCTAGAACCGACCAGCCGGACCAGCGCGT
>WOGP01005231.1:0-13283 GCA_015342065.1 Leptinotarsa undecemlineata | reverse complement strand
ATTTTTCAAGATGGCGCGCTAGTATTATCAACCAACGACCACTCCTCACACCTTGGTTAAGTGATCATTGGGTCTGGAAATCATGTGATTTGAGCAGGGTCAGTGAGCCACGAATGACAACCTTCTGCATCTGTCCGGCTAAGATTTCTGCCTTAGTGCGGCAGGCCGGTATGATTTTGAGATTAGAAAGTAGATAGGGCATCATTTCACCAAGGACTCCATTGATCAGAACAACCATGTTGACTCAGTGATCTGTATAGAGTCTTCCGAATTGGAAAAGGAAAACTTGATACTTTATCCGCATTTCCTTCTATTTAAGGATGACTTTTTGGACGATATTTGTCTCATCGAAGCTGAAAACTCCACGACAAATATTATCTTGCTTTGGTGGTCGAGAACTACATCAATCTCATCAGCTTGTGTAAGGTGAGGAATGGATAGTTTCGATAAATTTGGCACTTTCTGTTCCCCACAACGGATTCAATAGCGCCCCGGAACGTAGGGCAACACCGGTGTCTCGTCAATACTTCAAAGATGCCGTAGGTGACAATACAGCACCCTTAAGGCAGCATTATGTCAATGTTCATCAGAGTTCATCAATGTTCAGTTGAGAACGCACATGCTGGACATGCTGACAGCAAATGCATTAGGCAGCAGACCATGTACCTATCCTTGCAGGACATGATGAATTCCTCAGTTTTCAACTTCAGCCCACTCGACCCGAAAAACCGAAGGTTACGTTCTTTGATAAGCCAAAGTCTTCAATGTTGTTGAAGAAGATCCCATGCATTGGCTCATCCTTGTGTTGCCGAAGGAGTGAAATGGAGTCTGCGCTTTTATAAGGGCTTTTTGCTGACCGGGTTCCAACACGACGACAGAGTTGTAACCACCTCGTTCAGTGCCGAAAACTAAACCAATTTCTGCTCTCTCATAGTCACGGACCATGTAGAGTAGGGAATCGGAACTCCTGACGACTTTTCACGCTCTATCTAGTACTATACTCTCATGTTGATACTCCAAACTCGAAAGTCCACGGCCTTCCTGTTGTCGTGGGAAGAACAACCGCGGAATAGATGAATTTGGGAGCAAATTCTTATGAAGGTGCAACATTTTTCTGGTCTTTACGTCGATTTGATACAGCTCCACTTGAGTCAACTTCACTATTTCGAACGAATAGAGTGAGATTGGAATGACAAGTATATTTGTTTCAGCAACTTCATTCTTTCCCGACAGTTCCAAAAATAGATTTTCCGGAGATTGTAACGAATACTTGCACCGGAGAGAGTTATTCACTGCTGTTTCCTCTTGAGTGTTCCACTCCAAAGTAAGTATATGTCTCTCTGCTATCCAGATGGTGCAGAATGCTTCCATTTACGAGGTGCACTTCCTATATGTAGGCCGCGCATCGTTCTCTTTTGAGATGGATCCACAAGGACTGGTGGATATCCTCCTTCTCCAAAGGCATACAGGTTAGGATCATCCATATAAAACGAATAGGTGATCTTGTGTCTTCGGTTTCCGGGGCACGAGGTCACGTGTTTTGGTCACGGCATAACTGTACAGTTATATTGTAATGAGTTGTTTGCTTATATTTCTTTCCAAATAATGGGTCAAATTCGAAGAGTTCTCACAATGCCTGTTGAACATATGAAATTCAGGATTATAATCTGTACATAATTCTTCTGAATTGACTATAATCGGTTTTTTAGAATATATGCCCCTTCAGTGAAGATACCCCTTCAGTTTCAGCACAAATCACTCCCTTTCGTTTTTGAATGTAATAGAGACGATCAATAATATTATTCATTTCATTATTTGGAATATTTCGTGACATAACATGATATAAATCTTCACATTACTAATATATACTAATCTAGAAAAAAAAGCACGATAAGGAAATGTAATCTGGAAAATAAATGATCTGCAAAGACAATGCCATCAGTGTAATGACGATGTTTTCTTCATATGTGGAGCGAGAATAGAGTTTCTTTCAAGAAAGAAAAATCTGTATCATTTTCCCCTTCGTTTTGTCTACTATATTTACTCCACGTGAATGCGGAGCTATTCCTCATCGGTGCATTTCTTTAGACAGGAAGACTTAGGCTCCCACCGAAATGAAAATTTATTACCCCCGGCGATTCAAGGGAGACAGATTTTTCAGTCCGTTCCATAATCCCCGAGTTATTGGAAAGAAAATATATTAGGGCATATGAAATGTTTTAAACAGGTCTATGATATAACTTCTGAAACTCTTCATAATTTATATATTTGAAATACTGTTATATTTTCTTCTAGTACTTCAATGAATAACTGCGTATTTACAGTTGGTATGCGTACAACAACTGGAATTCGAATTTGAATAAGTTTCTGGTAATTCTATTCAATGGTTTCGATATTTTATTTAGAGAACTTCACATTGGATGAAAATGAAACTAAATGCTCGGACTCTTGTTTCGTCAACCTCCATACGATAGATGTGTCAGTTACATACATTAATGGTCATCGGTCTTCGAATGAAACAGGTTTATTAAGTAACTTTTCGTTTTTCGTGTAGGAATACTGTTAATGATATTTGATTTGGATTAGAGAAAATAGTATTTCATATAATTCAGCGTTCATATAAAAGTATTCGTTTCGAAAGTATTTTTATTCCGTGTAATTCAATGTTTATATGAAAATAGCTGTTTCAGGACGGCTTTATCTTCCAGTTTGTGTCTGAAAGTTACTTCTTTGCATGATCTACACATCTTTCTATACAGTTAATTTTTAAAATTGATTGCTTTCTTCCTTTGGAAGATTTCCTCATTTTTTGTATCATGATGAAGAAGTAGAAGGCCAAAAATATTCTTTCCCAAAAGAGGTCGCACCTCGAACCGAATTCGATAATTACTATTACAGGCGAAGTTATTGAGAAAATAGATTAAGACAGATTGATAACTCACGCTAGAGAAAACTATACTTCGGATGATTTATATTCAGAAGAAAGTATACATCCACATATTACCCTGAGTACTTTGTTGAAAAGGTTTGATTATTTTTCGCATGACTTGCTACTTGAGTAACTCTTTCATTATGATGAAAAACATGGGCTTGTTTGTCGAATTTTTCAGTCTCATTTGTATGGTAAATACAAGGGTCAGATATGGTTCACCCCGGGGTCTCGTTTTGGGAACAATCGGGAATTCGCTCATTATCCGGCAAGCCCTCATTCATTGTTTTTCACATACAAAGTCATGTTCAGAACATTTACCTGTAGACAGTGTGGAACTAAAAGAGCCTATGAGAAAACGGTTGGTTTCGTCATCCTCAGCTTCCAAGGGAACGTGAACTAGGGGTCAACTGTTGACGGAACTTTTCGCCCCTAGTAGGCTGGTCTGGTAAATCTTCTTCTTTGGGAGCATTTCTCATGAGCATCACCTTCAGTGCAATTCTGCAGCCAGTGAATTGTACAGGACTTTTTTCAGTTCCTTTCCAGCGGCGTGATAATAAGAGCCATCGTCATGGAAGATTCGTTATGGATTATTTCTTCTTCTGATTGAACACATGATAGCCATAGTAGCGAAATCAGTATTCAGCGATGCAGCTAGTTCTAGGTGAATGTCTAATCCATACATACATTTTTTGTTTCATTTGATATCCAGTGAAATGGTCCGATCCCTCCTGTTAATTTACATGAAAATATATGTTGAAATGTTAGAGTGGCGAGCCCATAGGCTCGCCACTCTAACATGTTGGTGGAAGTAATTATCATATTTGAAAAAAAAATTATTTGTTTCATATATGTATTTAAGAGATTGCAAAATTATTTAGTCACTTTTTCAATACCAAATAACAACCGATTTCATAGGTAATAATAGTTTAGGTAGAATTCTATTCAATGCAAAACACAAACGAGAATGAAAAAGTCAGGCAAAGAGTATGGAAAATGATCTGCAGTATATGCAGGTCAAACCGGTAAAAAATTTTGACGTATGGCTCCGTGAATACGTTTGTTTGAACAAAAAACCTACAACGTATGGACATCTGCAAGAATCAAAACACAAGATAAGTGAAGATAATCTCAAAATTCTACACACACGTGATGAAGAGAAGGAAATAAATTTGATAGAAGCTATGGAAATTAATAAATTAATTGAAAACCCGAAATATACCTCCCTAAACAAGCAACTCGATTTTTAAGTAGATCTACACTTTTGAATTTATGAGTTTGACAACTCCGGTAAGTTCTATAATGTCCAGTATTGAATTTGTATATTGAATGAACAGGGGGCCCCTGTTTATTCAATAACCTCCCCATCTAGTTTACCTACCTACTCCCTATATAACCACGTTTTTTTATTTCAAATGTATGTTTTAGTTTATATACTTGATAATGGGATGAAACCTGAAACCAAGCGTAAAAATGAAATAACTATTGGAAATTGGACAAAAGTGTTTCCATTCATTTCATGAATTTTCACGAAATGAGCAAGTCATCAGTCACACAATATAGTATAGTACTTGTCAAACCTGTTCAGAGAAGTTATTGTATGGCAAAGCACGTGTCGCGGTTTCATTAACCTTCCATTTACTTGTTTTCAAAACTAACTTGAACAATTCGTGGTGATTTTCCATTTTACTCAGATTGAACTGAGAGGGGAGCTTGCATGCGGCCTCTTTCTCTGCGACTATTACAGATCTATTGTGATGCTCATTGATTATCAGAAGTCTTCATCTAGCTTGATCTCTTTGTAAAACTCCAAAACCTTGATGTCGGTTTATTCATACAGTTAATACCCTCTGGTACCTCTGTTCCGCATCTGATATGCGTTAGCCTTGCTAACGCTTGGCATTTACATAGCACTTGTAGTGCGGTTCATTATTCCTCCTGGAAGGACCTGAATTCCATGTTAGTAGACTTACCACTAACCTTTCATAATTGCGGTTAGGGGTCAGCAGGTCTTTCTTGAATTTGGGCGAGAGTTTTTTAATGAACCTTTGAGCTGCCTCAGTTCTGGAAGCTTTTTCCACCAAATAAGCGATTTAACGAATTGATAGATATCTTTCCATCTAGCAGGTGGGCAGATATCTCAATTGTTCTTGCCGGTTTTGAAGTCCCTGTATCAGATATTATAAGTTGCCGTTCTGAATAAATGCATATTGAATTTCAAACAATAATAAATCCAATATGAAGGATCCCCATATCATCGATGAATTTCAATTAGTTTTTTTGTAGTTGTTTTCGTTGAGTATTTTATGAACGTTTTAATAATCGTTTCACTCAAACTTGAATATATTCATATAATCGCCTTGTTTTATGTTCGAAACAGTTGATTAAAGTCATAAATGCACTTTCGATATGCGGTAATCTACGTATTTGCTTAAACATGCAATAACTTTTTGTTCCACTTATGTTGTAGCAATCTGATTTTTTTCATTTGATTGGTGAATACTACTGAAGTTGATTATATTTCGTTTTTTTTCTTGCCCCTTATAGTCACAGTCATTGAAGTCACAATTTTGTTCGATTTGTTGTTTAATATGGTACCTACCTTAAAATTTTCAACATTTACTAATTATTTGCAGCACACATAGTAATCATTACACATTGCATAACACATTCTTTCGCCAGCTATGTCTGTCTGTCTGAACGAGATGAACCGAATAAATTTTCATATGGTTTCCACGAATGGATGAAGTGATTCGACAGGAAAGTTCATGTGTATGATTTATTGATTTTTTCTGTGAGTTGATTAGAATATGACTAAGTCATCAAAGTTTGACTATGTCAAAGTCGCGATGTTATCCTTGCGATACTATCGATAATGCTGCCTAATCCATAAGAGATTGAACCAAAAAATCCTCTGCATATTAATTTTTTACGGGTCTACGTAAAATTCAAGATAGCATTCATCTCACTCTCAAAGATAACTCACCATACCCATTTCAATGTTTGAAATAATGTTCACATGTAATGGTATGATTGAAAAGCTATTCAGGCGGAAAAAAACATAATCTATATTGCATAAATGCAATAGTTGCCTTAGGTTAGGTTAGGTCCAAAGGGTGTCTATTCGACCCTTCACCGCAACCTGCAAAGGTTCATTGAGACTAACACCTATTCACACTCGACCAAATAAACATAGGATCTTAACGGAGCCAATTAGTTTGTATGATGAGTGGTATTTCATGTCAGATGGTTAAAGTACGGCTCTGCCGAACTCTAAAATTCTGATTCAGTCCCAGCGGGGCAGACACGAAGTATGTGCTCTGCTGTTTCAACAGAGGCGAAACACACTGTCTTCCAACAATACGAGTCTCTGCGTATGATGAATCAAATGACAGTGACCCGGAAGAAGGCCTATTAGACATCGTAATTCATCCCTACTGTAGTCCAACAACTGTTTGGTATCAAGCTTCGAAGGGTGAATAACTGCCTTGGAGTGAGCCAATCCTGGAAGACTCCATAAATTTCTTTGCCGTCTAGGTGTTCAATCTTTGTTTGGCAAAGCCTAAAGCAATGCCAATGACAGGTTCTGGTTCGATGAAGCTGCTCGCACCCTCCTTTTCAAGGAAGTCAACAGCCTTATTGCCTTTCAGACCAGTATTGCCAGGAATCCAGAACAGAGACAATCACTAAAGTCTTTCTATCGAGAGGAGTCGTTTTTGACAATTTGCTATCAATGAGACGTTGCTCGGTGGGAGCCAAGAAATTCCAACGCCGCTTGACTCTTCGAGAATATTTTTATTGACTTGTGTGAATTTTCGCTTGAAATACAGTCGCATAGGTTCCTAGGCAGGTTCTTTCTTGGGAACAGCACTCCATAAGGCAATTTGCAGTTAACAGTTGGCCCCTCTCTCCAGAAAAATGTGGAGAGGAGGCAGATCTAGAAGGATATCCATGGCCGCAGACGGTACTGATGGCACCACAGATGACATATTGACTATTCAAAAATAGGTTTTTACGGCCAGAGTTACGATTGAGAAGGAAAATTCGAGCTGGCAGACTATTCTCGAATGGAATCTGAAGTACAAAAATTTTCGTCTGATACTGCAACTTACATCATCAGCGGAATGTACGTTGCCTGCGAGGAAGAAGATTATATTCTGAGGTCAACGCATATACCACTGTTGATGTCTGCCGCAGAAACGAAAATAACTTGTGATACTTCAGGTTATATTCAACCACGGACTATCAGCTTGAATTTCGCCTTCTCCAACCACATTACCTGTCTGTTATAAATATTCATCCCATATTCCACACAATATTCTATATTTTGAAAAATATAAGGTGAGTTTTACATGACGTGACATGAAAAATTGAAAAAACATTTGATTTCTGAAGTGCATTTACACTTGACTTTTATTTTTTTAAATTTTGTTCTTTATAGTATAATATATTATAGATCACCCAAATAGATCAGCTAACTGAAAAACACTGATGGAATATCTCATTTTAAGCGTCGTTTATGGGTATACTCAAAACATGCGCTAGTAACCTTCTGATTACTAAAGAAAACACTCACTCCAACTCACTAGGAATCGTTAAAGTGGTGTATGGCATTGTAACATGGCGTGTATTGCTCTACTGGTTCCTATTATATGCACACTATAAGTAGTTCCACTGTGATTCAACCCTGCATACATATCGTAACAAGTGGTTACCCTGTTAGCTGCTAAACTACTCATGTCTACATCTTCCAGAGGTGAGTCGTTGGTAAGATTCACTTTGAAACTATTTGTAGAAAAAATCTCTCGAATATAATCGGTATTAAAATTCGGTAAAACTCATATATTACTTTTGTTAGTTTTGTGTTTGCATTTAAAATAAGTCGGGTTTTCTCTCCGTCCAAATAGTTTTCTCAAATAAAAAATGACATTCATAAAGGTTGACTCCAATAGTTCATTTCAGCACGGGAAGGGATGAATCCCGAAACTGATCTGATGAGTGTCCACAGAAAGTATACTTTAGCGTAGATTATACGCGGCCCACGTAATTGTTTACAATTTAGGAGTTCTTCATCTTCGATAAATTATATCTTGGAACAGGACTCCATTCCCTCTGTTGCCCAATTTTTCGTCAATTTCCGTCGATTGTGTAGACTTCTTAGCGGTTCTAGTTATGTTCTTGGTTAAAACCTCCAGAAGATATCTGAAAAATTACTGGGCATATTCCTATGTATGACCCATGAATCGAGGAGCAAATTATTTAGATTTGATTTCATAAGAAAACTGTGTTTATCACTCTGTCCGATAAATCTATCTATCTACAGTTTTTTGATTACTTCTGCGAGTGATCTAATTGAAGTACTGGACATTAATATTTATTCCACCCGTGTACGTTCTCGTATCCTTCATTAAATACTCCAGCAACTAAGTTGGGATTTGGACTGAAGAATATGTTACTACTAGAAAGTTGTTAAAACTGTTGACCTCTCGTTTATCGATGCCGCCCCTTTTTGAATTAATCTAGGATAATATGGTGCGTGGTGGTAAAAATAATATTGTCTTCGTCAGACAAATTGCCCATGTTAGAATCATATGTTTGCATTTCATAACTGAATTTAACCCATTCGGAACATTGAATAGATATCCTCAGCAGTTTTCACGTGTTTTATATTCCTAAACATCGAAGTTATGAAATTTCGTTGATAAATTGTCGGAATGTCGTTCTCATGGTAACCTTGACGTAACACCATTGTGTTTCATTTCGGGACAACAGCTTTGGCGATGCGAACAACTACTCTGACACGTTGTTTTCTCTCTTCTTCCAGAATTTGTAAGAATTCGGATCTATTGAAGTATGCATGCGTTCGGCGTTTGTACGTTTATTACGCACGTGTCGAGAAAAAGTAACGCGATGAATTCTTGTATTGAATTTGTGTTTCAGATAGGTTCAGTCTCGTCATTGGCTTTGTTTTTTATTTGTTCCAAGTGCACAATATTGGCGAAAAATAAGAGAATATGTTACTGGAATGTGAATTAATTGAAAAATTGAATCACACTTTCAAAAGTGATTTTCACTATACTTTGTACCATTTCTTGGAACGTTTCTTAATCTAATGCAAGTAAGCGTAATGCAAGTAAAACGGTATGCAAGACACATTGAACACATGTATAATACTATAATTAACAAAAATAAGAAAGTCGAAGCAAGAAAAAGAAAAAAAGAAGAATATAGATACTAGCACTTGAAATTTAGCCCGGCTTTCCTGAAAGTTTAGAAAGGAATAGATTAACAAAAATACGAAATAATCACTATCGAATATGAATTGTCACTGTATAAAAAAATCATAATGTCAATGTTCTGAAATTCTCTATTTTTCCAAGGGTTGAATCAATAGGAAAAATAACAAAACACAGGGTCTCACCCTAGGGTTGAATGAACTGAACCTTGCAACTTCTGATCAAAATCCTGTTTCCAGAAACACCAAGAAAACTCAAGACTTTTGTTTTACATACCTCCAAATAGACCCCTCTATTATCTATGTTTTACAGTACAGTCAGGCACATCCAAGACGATTACCTCGTTGTGTCCAATTTATTCAATTCATTATTGTTTTTGGGCTTCTGATGGTAGTTATGCTTGTATGTATATAGTTTTTATGACTTTCTGTTGTGGAAAAATTCTAATAATAACTTTTTTGCTTACTTTACTCTAATTACTATTACGAAATCTCTATATGAAACCATGCACAGAAAATATCCATTCAATATTTCTACACATAGAATCGGTTGCAGTTCAGAACTCAGGCAATCTTACCACCTGTTCCATCAGTCTCTTTCGACATACAGGGAATTTCAAATTTGAACCTCACCATTGAGATCTGGGAAACTTGAGAAATACGAAGATGAGTGAATTGAGGCAAAGTTGCGCATTTACCTGGCTAACAATATGCCGTTGAGAAAGTTCTGAAACTCCGAGTATATCCGGAGATATCAGAAAAAAACAGAAATTTCAAAAAATTCTTTTTATTTTTCTGGTTTTACTTTTCGATGGATTTGAAAATAAATTGCGCTTCCACATTGGCACTTTTTCCCCTTTACATAATGGTGTTCTCAGATTTGCTGTCCGACGTTTCGTTTTCCGGCTACCATCATTAAATTAATTTTTTCTCACAGGCGATACATTGTATTATTTCTGTTTTGAATAAAACTAGATTTTACCTTTTCAATTATGTATCATAAATTATCACTCTTTTTCGAAAAAATGGAGATCTTCAAAGATATTCAATTCTTGTCATAATAGGCTTTGAGTTGGATGTTTTTGAATTTAACTTTCAATTTGTTACACTCAATGACTTTTTGTTTTTGTACGGGTCATTGAATTTTTGGCGAAAAATGGTACTCACGAATGAAGAAAAAGAGATATGATAGAATGTTATTACAAATACAATAAAAACAGTGTTAGGACATCGGAAATGTATTTGAACTTGTTTTCCTAAAGACGACAATTACATTGAAATATGTTATTGTATCAAAATATCAGCGAGTTTGGTTCGTTTGAAAAGCCAATAAAAAAATACGGAGACAGTTTCAACAAGCAAAATTTAATAAATGAGATTTGTATGAGGTATGAGATTAGATATTGTGTCTTTGTCTATGAAAATAGAACTTTGAACAAATAGAAATAATTAACTAAAATGTAAAGACAAAAGTAAATCACATCATATGCTAAAAATGCTGGCATTGTTCATGATAACATAACTGTGCCCTTCTTCGGATATTATACACTCAATATTTTAGTGTACCCTATAAGAATGTATCCATAACACTTAAGTTTGGAGATATTGCTGGCCACCACCGGCCCATTATTCCCTATCCAGTCGTGTAATTAGATACTCATCTGGTAGTGTGGGGGAGCACCATCGTGTTGAAACTAGATGTTGTTATAATTTGCTAAAAATAGATCAACCTAATAGTCTTTAAAAATCGACATTAAGAACTGGTGATAGGTTTCTCTATTCAGAATTCCATCCAATAAATACAGACCTAAAATTCTATATTTGTGAATTCCTCCCACACGTTGATACTAAATCGCACTTGAGGAACTCATAGGAATTGCCTGGCGTTGTTTATGCTCCAAATATGTTCGTTATTCCAGTTATATATATTACATTTCGTTAAAGTGCTTTATTAACTTCTTATTAGTCAATTACAAAATTCTTGTCACCTTTCGGGATCACCTGGATGCAATTTTTGAGATATGTGTATTTCGTAACATTTTTAACCGCTTTTTTTGAGATGTCTCCAAGCAATTGTATGACAAATATTCATTTAGGGGGAAATTTCTTGTGTAGATTTCTCCGGGTTCATATTTATTTGCAAATTATTAATTTTTATTGAAAAGGACACAAGGTTCAACTTACCTCATACATACCTCATACATACCTCATTTATCAAATTTTTGTTAGTTTCCTCCTGGTCCATTCTTTATCCGTATTTTTTCCTCGGCTTTTCAAATGAACCAAACTCGGTGATATTCTGATCCAATGACTTGAACATAGTTCGATGTGGTTGTTGTTTTCCGGGATACAAGTTTAAATACATTTTTTCAGCGGTTTCCAGAACTTGGAATAGCTACCAAATTTACGGCATAGTAAAAAGAGCCCCTTATCCCAGTCGACATAGGGCAACTACCCGCAGAGAAAATCATTTGTTATGACTTTGGGCAATTATGGGTCGCACCGATTCTGCTAGAACACTGCAAAATCGCCTTATAGAAGCCACGGGAACGTAAATTTCGAATACGAAACCGTCTTCACGACCTGCTAGAGCCCCTAGATTAACTTCAGCTCATCGAGGAAATCGTAGAAACTTTTTTCGAGAGCATCGTAATAGGAATTTAGAGCAGTGGGTCAGATGAAAGAAAAAATCATGTAATTCAACAATGAAGGAGTTGTTCGTGTATGGAGACGTCCCGGTGAACGCTATTTGGATGACTGTGCCAGAAATTGTTCCATTTGGAGGTGCATCGATAGTGGGCTGATATAACTTTGACAGGACACACGGACCTTGTGGTATTTAGGGAAGGGATTTTAATCGGTGTCCGTTACATAGAGGAGATATTGGAATATTGGATTGCTAGCAAATAGTTCATATTTAAATCCTATCGAGCAGCTCTGGGATAAACTGGAAAGACGTTTGAAGGATGACCAACCCTTCCAAAATCTGAACGAAGTTGCAGATGTTCTTTTGATGATTTACGAGCAGTTACCAAAACAAATAATTAGAAATTTGGTTTGAAGCATGCCTCGTCGTTGTGTCGAACTTCTTAGAGACAGAAGTGGAAATACTCACTATTTATGTACATATTTTTAAATTTTTTCCTGAAATAAATTTTATTTGTTATTGACACTCATTTGTATTTCTTTTTAATCGTATTATCAAACAGCATTTTGAAAACGACTGTAAAATGATTAAAAATAATCGAAATGAATAATATGTAATTTGAATAGGTCACAGCATTCTGATTGATTTATTTCTTGTTATAATGATAATAATAATAACTCTTCGAACTCCGCAGACTCTATCCAGATCACTCTGTCAAGATGGTTGTTCTGATTATTGGGGTCTGGGGTCCTTGGTGCAATAATATTCTCTCTACTCTCGAATCTTAAAATCATACCGGTTTGCCGCACTAAGGCAGAAATCTTAGCCGCACAGACCACGGTGTAGGGAGTGGTCATTGGTTGATAATGCTGGCGAGCCCTCCCGAAGGTATTGGGGCTTCTGGGGATAGGGCCTGACTAGCGCACACTACGGTGAAAAAAAAAAGTTAAAAAATAATATCGTTTATTATGCATAAAAATACATTTATATAAAATATTATATAAAAATTATACAGTGAGTGTGAGAAAATAATCAAAAACATACTTATTTACTGTCATAACAATGACAGAGAAGAGAAAAACATAATACATCATGTGGTTGCCAATAACTCTTAATATTCTTAACATTTGGTCAATTCAACCATTTCATTGCACTACTATACATTTAATTTCAAATCGGCACTGATTAGGCATCTGTGATTTTAATTATTTCTTGAATAGATGAATATTATGATTTGAAAGGGGTAAAATTTCATTCAGATGAGAAGGGGCTATATAAAAAAAACATCCTTAAATTTGTAAGTACGGTGCCTAGGTATATTGAATGAGTTAATTCTAAATTTCACCATATGTATGTCAAAATGCCTGCTTAATAGACTATATAAATAACTAGGTGTTTTAGTTTGAAGCAACTTAAACAAAAACATTTTTATCAAATATTGGACTCTGTACCTCACATTCAGCTCCTTCATT